>JASANA010010697.1:0-10003 GCA_030248095.1 Ptycholaimellus sp. GST1_10 | reverse complement strand
CATCATAGAAACAAGACTTAATTGAAATATTGCAGAGGTTGCGGCGAGGAGGAGGGCGGGGAAGAAGAGCGGATGCGAGGCAGTTTAGAGCACAAGTCGTATATAACAATTCCAAATCTCTGCTTACTTTTGAACATGGTTGAGAAACCACAGACTTGCCCACTTAAGTGACCAACTTTCACACATGACAATAGCATCAACAATCAGTAGCAGCTGAACGGCTGAGAATTGAACGGAAGACTTTGGTTTTTTGATTCACAAGTCGTATATACCAATTCCAAATCTGTGCATATTTTTGAAAATGGTTGAGAAACCACATACTTACCCTTTTGAGTGACCAGCTTTCATGCATGACAATAGCACCAATAACGAGTAGCAGCTGAACAGTTGAGAATTGCACAGTAGACTTTGGTTTTTTGCTTCACAAGGCATATATACCGATTCTGAATCTGTGTTTACTTTTGAAATTGGCTGAAAAACCACAGACTTACCCCTTGAGTGACAAAATTCCATGCATGCCAATCGCATCAATAATCAGTAGCAGCTGAACAGTTGAGAATTGCACAGTAGACTTTGGATTTTTGCTTCACAAGGCATATATACCGATTCTGAATCTGTGTTTACTTTTGAATTTGGCTGAAAAACCACAGACTTACCCTTTTGAGAGAAAATGTTAACCCTTGCAATGAAAACATTCCTAAATTATTGGCATCTGCTACAGGTGAATGTGGAAGAGGGAAAACGCTCCGCGGTCACCTATTGCGCTTTGCGCCATATACTTGATCATCCAAGTCATTTCGAGCAGCCGCAGTGGATGTAGAGGGGGCGTCCTCCCTGGTGCGCTTGCTCTGCTGGCCTTGGCTGCCGCTGACAAGGGGCCGCTTCTACTGGCGCTAGATGTAGGCGTTGGTCTCGGTGATGATATTGCACGTCACCGCATGGCTGAGGAGGAGGCCTTTGACCTTCAGCTGCATCTCATCCGGTAGCTGGCCTCGGAAGCGCAGGTCCAGGAATGCCGCGGCAGCCGGCAACGGATCCCAGCCCCAGCTCTGCAACTGATCCCGGCCCTCGTCGCTTGCATTGAGGAACCTGAAAGATGCTTGACTTGAGTTACCTTAAAATGAAAATGATCGCGATAGCAGTGGCAGGCGGGCCCACAGCGATTGGCGGGAGGAATAGCTGGTGTGGACGCTGGCTCTTCTCGTCCCAGAAGTGAACTGTGGCTCCCAACCAGTGGGATCCAGCCCTAAATGGTTCTTTCTGGTTCTGAACAGATAATACTGGCAACATTGGTGGAGGTAACCGAATGGTCCACATGTCCATGATCAGGTTGAGGGTTAGGTAGGTTGAGCCACCAACTGGACCCCAATGGTGCGTACTTTGCGGGCGACGGTGGTACGGTGTGGGTTGGCAAAGAGAGGGTCGAGGGATTGGCAGTAAAATAAGGGATTATTGACCACCTCGAATGCCTGGAAATGAGCATTGAGTAGATCGGAGGACAAATAAAAATGGAAATGAAATCGAACAATATTCGGCTGTGCCGCTACCCAGTTCACTAGGTATTGGGTGATGCGGATGTGCTCAGGATTCGCCAAGGCATATGGGTTGATGGAGCGGGACATCAGCGCTGCAAAGGAGGCCGTCGCCACTGCATCGTTGGCCACCTTTTCGGCAGACTGACGGATGTCCAGTAAGATCAGCTTAGACTCTGTGCTCCAGCTTTAGCTGCTTTGGAAATGCAAAAGGCAAGGCATATTCGTCCTTGAACTTCTGCTATCGCTCTGGATGATCCCCTGCATGGTGCTTCCAGAAATGTGCGACAATGTTCTAGATGCATTTAGGCAGGATAAATGCTGAGAAAAGGATGAGAGGTTAAGTGAAAGGCACCGTTTATGGTACATTCGCAGATGTCACCATTGCCCATTGGTGTGTGGCTGGACACCTATTTGCCCTTGCCGTCGATCCATCCAGTCAGAAGAGACTTCCATGCTGGCGATAACTTGTCCAGCCCCATCTTTCACTCTCCCCTCACCTCAACAGGATCAGGGATCCAATGAAAGACTCGCGACAGCGCACTCACAGCACGAGGTGGGTATGTACTAGTGTCTGAGTGTACGTACTGGTCTGCAAGTCAATAGAATAAGGGTGTGCAGACCTCGTCTATGAAACACTCCAGCGAAACTTCTATTGGACCAAAATTAAGCTCCACCTTGACTTGGGGGTCCACCAGAGTAGCTTAGACTAACTACTCCAGCTTTCCAGTAAACCAATGATCTTGGGACGAGCCTCGCACCCCGAAGGGATTGAACCCACGCCTGTTGGATAGATGTCAGCACTGATAGTCCAACGCTCTTACCACTTGGCCACTGAGCCCCTCCCCAGGGGGGTGCCGGCGAGTGCGCGGTGTGCATCGTGTGATTGTACACAGAGTTCTTGCCGGTTGAGTGCGCTGCACAGCTTATATTATTTGATCTGCAGAAACACCCAGCACACACCAGAAATATGTTCTCACGTAGCACGATTTCAGTACATTGATTCACCCATGATTGAACCAGTCCAGTTAGGATGGGCTCATCTGAACATAGCCAATGCACCCTTCAAACGTGGGCAGAAGGATAATCCTTTCTAGGCGATGAGGCATTCGATGATCTCCCACTCGACAATGGTTAACTTGCGAGCTCCTTTGATGTCATGGATGACGGTCTCCATAATGGCGCGGTTGCGAGCGATTGACTTGAGCATGGGGAGATCACCGGACCAGCACACAATCACCCGCCCAACCAGCTGCGTACCACCTTTACTTTTCAGGAATTATCCAGCTGCAAATGTTTTAAATCTTGCATATTCTAAGTTAGTGGGCAAGTCAAATATAACCCAGACCATCGTAGCTACAAAGCGGAGCAGGCGATCGATGTTGGGTGTCTTTGAGACAAAGTGGCGGACTGTGAGACGAGTCCCCATCGCACACCACATGCATAGAGCACAGTCATTGCTCCTTGAAATGGAAAAGCTTGGAAATTTAAAAGACCCTGTTCAGCTGCTATTTTTGAAGGCCCAGCTTCCCACATCATAGCTCCATCTGGGTATTCATGATGATGTAGCCGGTGGCTGTTTAAGGGCAGATTATGGGCGGTAGAACAATGTAGCAGGCTTCCTTCAACTCATCATCGGCGTACCCAACACCATATATATTTTACTCATTATGGCTTCCAAGGAACCAGGCCGTAATTTCGTCTGAGATGTTCTTGTACTCCGTGATTGCCTTGGACATCTTCTTGCGTGGGGGGTGGGGGGTTGGAATCCCATCTGAGTCGAGCTAATGAATAAAGAGATACAGGTTGATTAACGGAGTTTGTTGGAGATTTCTAAGGCTCCTCTGCAACCAGCCAGTGCTTGGTTGCCACTGTGGAATTGGTCGGATGGGGTCTAAAGGAGTGGTCCACTCTGGTGTTTGGAGATGTACGAAGTTTAGATGTGGACACAATGTCCAATCCGTGAGGAGTTCTCTTAGGTACTCAACCTGGTTAGGCAGCCCTGTGTGGAACCAATTTTGTTGCATATGGCTGTGACCAGGCCGGTGTGTAAATTTGTGAAGCCTCGTATGTCAAGGGTCCATGTCGAACCAGGGGTTACAGTGGCAATTGCAGACAATTAGTCAGGGATAGAGGATTGTCAAGTATATGTACTGCGGGGTCAGCGATCGAATTCCTCTGCTCTCCAGTGTAGAGATGGGAGTGGGCTGTGCAAGGATTTGTGCAACTGTTGTGTCAGGCTGCAGTTGAGAGGTGAGTGGGGGTGTGTACCCAGTCATCTTTGATCAAGGGGCCCGTGGGGGGTAATCTGAAAGCGGCTTCTCAAAGGTCCTGGAAAAGTCCAAACCAAAAGCTAGCGGAAGTACATCCAAAAAGCCAAAGGGGCCTGCTAAGACAAAGAACGAGGCAAAGAAACGAAAGCTACCATGGAAAACAGAAACATAAACCCAGTCCAGTACCGTCAGGGGCCTAAGGAGGTGGCTGACCCTGAGCCTGAGATTGCCCTTGCTGTACGTCAATTGCTAACGCAGGGCCCGCCACCCGGTGGATCCCATCGCGGTGCCGGTGGACACCCAGTGCCCAGGTTTGGTCACCGGGCCTGGGGAACCCCGCGGGCAGTCCTTTCCAGCCTTTGTGTAGCCATGCCGAATAGTCTATTTTAATGCCCGTGGATTAAAGAGCTCAACCAAAACTAGGCCAAAATTACACATTTTCACAACCAACCTTCATTCTTGCCTCCAACCTCTTTGACATTGTGTGCGTCATCGAAACATGGCTTCCGTCCACTTTCCCCAGCACTCAGTTCGACCCCATTGCAGCCTATTCTACCTATAGAAAAATAGGTCAGCCCAAGGGAGAGGTGTGATGATTGAAACTTGTAAAATGTTTACGTCGTCATTTCTTCATCCACGTTTGGTAAAGACCAACCTATTGCTTGCAAGACATGGCTGCCTAGCCTCTAGTTTTCTAGCTTTTCAGGAATCAATGACGCTCGCGTTCTTTTAAATTTTTATCTTTTGATAATATTTTGATAATTGATTTCATTTGATAATTAGAAATCATGACCAATCAAGTCCATAATCATGGCTAATCGTGTCTATCAAATCTGAATCACCCGTTTTCCATGTTAAGCCACGGTGGGATGGCAAATGAAGGCTCAGACTTTGTGCGGACTCAGGAGTCCTTCAGTACCAGATCATGGTTCCGTTGTAAAGTGGTTGAGGGGTCTGGCCTACCAAGGCCGGACCTCCTCAGTGTTGATAGAATGTAAGGTGATGGTGCTGCCTTTCCTCTCCTGTTTCCTACTAACTTCCGGCCTCCTTCCGGTTGTAATTGGCTACTTCCGATAATAGCTTCCGCCCAACTCTGCTCCCCTCGAAAAGGCTATCAAAAGGGATCTAAGTGTGCTCCTGTGCAGCACACCCCTTTTTATGGTAGCAGAGAGTGGTTCATGAGTGGAAACACCCATGGCCACAAGACGATCTGCTACCTCCCCTCCACCTTGGGACAAAGTCCAAATGTACGCCGGGTTGCCAACATATAATTTCGCTAATTTATTATGATTTGATGTATGTATTGGCGAGGTTGCCAACACTTATCTAGGCCATTTATTGTGATTGTGGCCTTGACTGACAGTGGCCTTGCCATATTGTGATTTTGTATTCATCGAGAGATAATTGGCCACTTTTTTCATTGTCAAATGCATACCAGAAAAAGTATGCCCGTAAAGCCTATAGAACCTGCAGTACTCATCAAAATAGGCGCAACAAACTACCGGGAGGAGTCTGAAGTCTTTGGACACCCTAAGATCAATTTTTTTGTATCGATTTTGATCGGCTGCTGGTCACTTACTATGAAGCAAAAGTGAAACCAATGGAAATGCGACATTAATTTGAAGACTTCTATTCACCTCCGTCAGACCCATCCGAGTTCACAGCTAAACCTACTGTTCCCTTTTTAGGTCAATACTGTGTAGGGAAGACATCAATGATCAATTACATTTTAGACAAGGAATATCCAGGTGCAAGCATAGGCCCAGAGCCCACTACAGACAGTTTGTTTATATTCAACATGGTACTAACGAATCATCAATCCCAGGACCAGCCCTAATATCTGACAAGGAATTCCCATTCCGTGCACTTGGTAAATTTGGCACTGATTTTCCAACGTGTTTCCGTGGCGTTACTGTAACTTCAGAGTTTCTCAAACAAGTCAGCTTCATAGATACACCGGGAATACTATCAGGGGAAGTGCAACGAACCCGCAGGGGATATGAATTTCATAAGGTAATTAAATTCCTTGCAGAAAATGTAGACAGAGTATGGCTGATTGTTGACCACAGAGAGGCCCGAAGGGCCGCTCCGCAGTCTATAGAGGTTACTCAACTTTTGTCCTCATATATATATATATATATATATGTATATATGTATATGTTTCTGGAAATGCTGTCCACGGGCGAATTCTCAACGGATTGGGACAAACTTTTTTTTCCTGAAAGGTAATGCTATTTTAGGAAGATCTGGAGAGGTAGCCACAATGTGGTAGGTCGTGCGAATTGGATCCACAATTGTGTCTAGTTCTTCAGTTTGTCACAATGGGGCAGGTCAAGCAAATTGGATCCACAGTTGTGGTTAGTTCATCAGTTAGCCACAATATGGTAGGTCGTGTAAATTGGATCCACAATTGTGGTTTGTTCTTAAGTTAGACATTGTGGTAGGTCATGCAAATTGGATCCACAATTGTGGTTTGTTCTTAAGTTAGACATTGTAGTAGGTCATGCAAATTGGACCCACAATTGTGGTTAGTTCTTAAGTTAACCACAATGTTGTAGGGCATGCAAATTGGATCTACAATTGTGGTTAGTTCTTCAGTTAGTCACAATGTGGTAGGTCAAGCAAATTGAATCCACAATTGTGGTTTGTTCTTAAGTTAGCCACACTGCGGTAGGTCATGCAAATTGGATCCACAATTGTGGTTAGTTCTTCAGTTGAAGCTCCCATGGCCTGATCTGTAGCAACACCAAACATGCATCAGAACACCGCTCTCACATAGCGCGATTTCAGTGCACTGCTCCACCCATGCTTGTCCCAGTGCAGTGAGGATGGGACCATCTGAACAGTTCCACAGCGCCCTTCAATCATTGGCTGTTGCACTGCGCAGCTCCCATGGCCTGATCTGTAGCAACACCAAACATGCACCAGAACACTGCTCTCACGTAGCGCGATTTTAATGTACTGCTCCATCCATTTTTGTCCCAGTGCAGTGAGGATGGGCCCATCTGAACATTGCAACAGCGCCCTTCAATCATGGGCGTTTGCACTGCGCAGCTCCCATGGCCCCATCTGTAGCAACACCAAACATGCCTCAGAACACTGCTCTCACATAGTGCGATTTCAGTGTACTGCTCCACCCATGCTTGTCCCGGTGCAGTGAGGATGGGACCATCTGAGCAGTTCCAAAGCGCCCTTAAATCATGGGATGTTGCACTGCGCAGCTCCCATGGTCTGATCTGTAGCAACACCAAACATGCACCAGAACACCACTCTCACATAGTGCGATTTCAGTGTACTGATCCATCCATTTTTGTCCCAGTGCAGTGAGGATGGGCCCATCTGAACATTGCAACAGCGTCCTTCAATCATGGGCGTTTGCATTGCGCAGCTCCCATGGCCCGATCTGTAGCAACACCAAACATGCCTCAGAACACCGCTCTCACATAGTGCGATTTCAGTGTAATGCTCCACCCATGCTTGTCCCAGTGCAGTGAAGAAGGTCCCATCTGAACAGTGCCACATCACCCTTCAATCATGGGCAGTTGCACTGCGCAGCACAAATGCTCAAACTGCGATGCTCAAACGGAGTGGGCTAGAAGCCTCTCCGACACGAGGCCAACTTTGCTGCGCCACTTTTTCAGAAACTATACGGCAATGCCAGAGTTTTGTCAAAGTGGACAGCAGATTTTATTCCGCAAGCAAAACGTGTCTTTTGATTGAATGTAGTTCATTGACACATGTTTCCGCTAGGATGGCTTTAATCAAGGTTCAAATTGGAAATTAATTTCCAACTTTGAGAAGCAACATCCGCAGTCTAGATGACGTTTGCCAGTGCCATAAATCAGCAAAGGCAAGCCTTTGTAAGGGCCGTCCTAGACTCAGGCAACAGCTCATTAGGCTGGGGCCTGCGGAAAGGAGCAGTAAAACTGTCAGTCTTCACTGCACTTTCCTGGCTGAATACAATTCAGCTACTCATTCACATTTTATTTTAATGCTAGCCAATCGAATTGAAAGTCAGCAAGAATAATTTGCGTCATGAGTTCTTTTTGGACAAAGGCATCGATGTCCGGCGAAAATGACCCTTAGCAGTAGCCAGGCAAGGGCGGCGAAGGCTTTTGCTCGGCCTTGTCAGGTCTGCTTGGTCTTTCCTTTCTTTCATTCGGGATGGGCCGGAGGAACTGCGAAGCTCCAGTGGCTTGTCCCTGGCAAGCGGCAGCAGCAAGACACAAGGCCAAGTTTAGTTGGCCTAGGCTCAGAAGCGCCTCACTTTGCCGGCTGAGCTCGGCTCAGCTGCTCTTTATTCTTCCTTTTCTCTGCAAGCCAATCATAATGAAAGGTGGCAGAAAATCGGGCAAAGAAGAGCAGATAAATTCTCAATTCACTCGTCAGCAAGCTGAGAGTAAGATTGGAATTCATCTGCTGACTCCCCTCCACCTTCAACTGCTAGCACCTCTACGTCAAGCCCAGCTATGTCGCCGCCAACGTCGACTACTCCATCTAGTAGCCTACCTTCACCCTGCACTTCTCTTCACTCCTCATTCCTTCTCAATCGCTCAGCCTATTGGCAAGACGCGTTGAAAAGGAAAAGACGAATTCCAATCTTACTCTCAGCTTGCTGACGAGTGAATTGTGAATTTATCTACTCTGAGTTCACCAATTATTTTGCTGCCTTTCATTACGATTGGCCGGCAGAAGAAAGGAAGAATGAAGAGTCGCTGAGCCATGCTCAGCCGGCAAAGTGAGGCGCTTCTGAGCCTGGGCCAACTAAACTTGGCCTCGTGTCTCGCTGCCGCCGCTTGCCAGGGACCGGCCACTGGAACTCCCAGTTCCTCCAGACCGCTCCCAAACCCGCCTCTCCGCCCCTGCCTTCAGTCCTCTGACAGCCTCAAAGGCTTGCCAAAGTCAGCCATATTTGGCGATGGCAAACGTCAGCTTAGACTGTTGATGTTTTAGAAATCAAAGTGAAAATGAATTTCATTGAAACTTTGATTGATAAAACTAGCGGAACGCAGTGTTCATGAAAGTATATTTCATTGAGCCACGTACCGCAGCAGGACAATTGTTGAGGCCTGAAAGGGCTGAGCAAGAGGCGCAAAACGGAGGCAGCTCCTCCCTGGCCACCGCTCAGGCCCCTTTCGCCGGACAGAATGCGATTGCAACTGTCAACGCCTAACTGAAAAGTTAAGCTTGCGGAATAAAACCGCCGTCCACTTTTACGAAACTTTGGCATTGCCGTATAGTTTCTGAAAAAGTGGCGCAGCTAAGTGGCCAAAGTTGGAGGCAAAGCAACGCTGGGCACCCGCCTACACCCCTTCCTCCCGCGCTCGCTGCAGTGCTGCTTACTCTTTGGCCGCCCTTGAGCCCCTCCTAACCTCTGCCCCCCTATCGCAATCTTGCCCTTGCAAGATTCGACAAAAGCTGGGCATAGTTTGGAGGCAAAAGGTCGCGGAACCTCCGCAACTGCCGCTCTGGCCCGCCTCAGAGTTCTTTGGCTGAAGTTTTGCCCAGATTCATCTGGCAACGCTATTCAGCTCCGCCTTGCCTTTTTTCATAAAAGAGCAACGGCCGTCTTTCTTTACGAAACTTTCAGCATTGGCTGAGTGGAGTAAAGTTAGACGCAAGCATCCGCTAATTGGCCCACAGGCCAGGAATGGAGGCTAAAACGCGCCAACCTCTGCAACTCCTCTCATTCCCCGCCGCAGCAGAACTGGCCATGCCTCAAAGGCAGCGCCGCCCTGCCCTGGCCAGCAGCATTTGCTTGCAGCTCCCCTGAACATTGCCTAAGCCAAAGTTCATCGTTGAGCACCCCCTTGCGGGTTTCCCCGCCTGATTTATGGCCCCGTCCCAAGGCGCATTGACCTCCAAGAGGCCTAATTGCCCCCGGGCAGGAGCTAGGGTACCCAGCCACAAACTGGCCCTTCTCCTATTAGCCAGAGAACGTACGCAATAAACCTAAACAGTTTAACGCCGTTCTCGTTGCCGTAAATCATAAGTCTCTAAATGCAAATTGACGCATAAAGAGCTTTCTAACGCTGAAAAGTGTCAGAAAAACAAAGTCCTTCCAAGAAGGCTCTTAGCAAGGCCTAAACGGCTGAGCTTAGATGCGGAGGATAGGAATGAGAGCCTATCTATCCGCTCCGCCTGTGCCCGCTTTGGACAGAGCGGAAAGGCTGGGCAAAGAACTGCTGCCTATTTGTC
>JASANA010010695.1:0-15377 GCA_030248095.1 Ptycholaimellus sp. GST1_10 | reverse complement strand
CACCGGTCTCAAAATCGCTGGACACAGGAGGTAGAAACGTTGAAGGAGGTCCCAGGCGGCGGGGTTTTTGGACGAGCTGGGAGAGGCCAGAGGATGAGGCCCAGTCTAGGAAGCGGCGTCCAATGGAGGTGCGGGAGGTGCCTGAGGGCCAGTCAATGTGGGGCAGGTTGCAGTCTCCAGCAATGAGTGCGGGGCAGTGAGGCTGTTTGTTTAGGAGGGCAGTGATGGTGGAGAGGCAGGCAGCCAACGAATCCTGGCCAAGGTTTGGGGGGCGGTACCAGCAGATGATCAGCAGTGGTGGGGATTTCGGAGAGACAGAGATGTAGGAGGCGCAGAGTTCCAGAGTGGGGGGTGAGTGCGGGGGGAGTGGGCAGGAGCAGGAGTGGAGGTGCCTGGCCATTAGCATTAGGACCCCTCCTCCCATGGCAGAGCGATCAAAACGGTGGTGGTGGTAAAGTCCTTCTGGGTCTAGTAGGGAGCCTGGGAAGTCGGGGGATAGCCACGTCTCACAGATACAAATGATATCAAACTCTTGTGAAAAAAGAATGGCTTTGAGGAGGGACAGTTTTGGCCTAGTTTTGGAATTGCTACGGACACCACGTGCATTGAAAAGAAGAAGGCGGCAGTTTTTCCCTACTGAAAAGGTGAGCTGTGGTCGGTGACAGGAGGTCTTTGTATGTTGGTTAAGGCTACAATCACTTGTGATTCATTGATCTTGATGCACATTGCCTCTGCAGCCTTGCGTTCTTGCTGGTGGTTGCAGTTGTTATAATTTTGGCAGTGTCAAATTCAGGTCCATGGTCAACTCCTTGGTGTTCTTTGAATATGTTCTGTTGGGTGTTCCTACACCAGTTACTTTTGTGCTATTTTATTATAGATTCCAGGCGTCTATTTGTTTCCCCTATTGACATTGAGCCACATTTGCAATTAATTTGGTACACTACATGTGTGTTTAGCATATAGGTGTGTTTGCATTTGGGTCTGCTGTCATATAAGTGCCATAGTTTTGGGCTAGTTGTTGGAACTATTCTAATGTAGCCTGGGTACACTGTATTTCTTTGTTCAATTAGGGTTTTCTCATTAAAATATGGAGTTTTGACATTGATGCATCTCCTTTCATCATTTCCAAATTGGATTATATTTTTGACCGCGGAGCGGCCCGAAGGGTCGCTCTGCGGTCTATAGAGGTTACTGAACTTTTGTCCTCATATATATATATATATATGTGTATATCTGGAAATGCTGTACACGGACGAATTCTCAACGGATCTGGACAAACTTTTTTTTCCTGAAAGGTAATAATATTTTAGGAAGATATCGCAGGTAGGAAGCGGTCCCGGACTATTTGAAACATTACTTTTTTGGGTAGAAAGGTTGAAAATTTGGCTATGCTGTAAAATGCTCAATTCTCAACGGATTTTGACAAACTTTTTTTTCCCTGAAAGGTAATAATATTTTAGGAAGACCTGGAGGGGTGGAACTGGTCCCGGAGCATTTGAAACATTACTTTTTTGGGTAGAAAGTTTGAAAAATGAGGTATGTTGAGAAATGGCGAATTCTCAAAGGATTTGGACAAACTTTTTTTTTGCTGAAAGGTAATAACATTTTAAGAAGATCTGGAGGGGTGGAACTGGTCCCGGAGCATTCGAAACATTACTTTTTTGGGTAGAAAGTTTGAAAAATGGGGTATGTTGAGAAATGGCAAATTCTCAACGGATTTGGACAAACTTTTTTTTGCTGAAAGGTAATAACATTTTAGGAAGATCTGGAGGGGTGGAACTGATTCCGGAGCGTTTGAAACATTACTTTTTTGGGCAGAGATTTTGAAAAATGGGGTATGTTGAGAAATGGCGAATTCTCAATGGATTTGGACAAACTTTTTTTTTGCTTAAAGGTAATAAGTTGTGGAGAAGGGAGGGGGGAGCTCCGCGGTCACCTATTGCGCTCTGCGCCATATACTTGTTCTATTTGTACATAAACTTGTTAATTGTATTATTTATTAATGAAATGGGGTAGCCATACAATTCGTATTTCTTGATAAGGTTATCTGTTTCCATATTTAGTAAGTGGTTGTTGATGCAGTAATGTTTGGCTCTGTGGACCTCGCTATGTATTGGTGATAGTTTATATGACATGGGTGCACATGAGTCAAATGGCATGTCATAGTTTGTATTGCATGGTTTTCAAAAAAACAGATGTGATAGGGTACCATTGATCCTTGCCATCAGTATTCAATATAATACCATGTCTTAGGTTGATGTCTAATAATGGTAGGCATCCATCCTGTTCTTCCTCCCACGTAAACTTTTGATACCTGCAGGTTTTGGTTGAGGTAGTTAATGAAATGTTCCCATTGGTTGTTCTCATCTGTGATTATTATAAAGGAATCATCAACATATCTGTAATAGCTGTGAATTATGATGTTATGCTCTTTTGCTTCTCGTTTAATGGATGATCCCCATATGTCAGCTAGTGGCCCACTGTGTGAAGCGCTCATAGGTAGGACTTTTTTCCGTATGAAATAATTTTTAATTCCTCTCATATCAATGTAGCCGTATGTGTGTTCTGTGCAGTATCTTAGTATTTGGCATATTTATTTATTTATTATTTTCTAAAACGTGTCCCATGAAGAGACGTAATTACAAATATAAATACTATATGCAAATAAAAAATATCTTTAAGAATAATGAATTACTAATACCATGATAATTGCATGTTTGAATTTTGTGGCTGTTTCGGTCAAGGTTTGAAAATATGCTTGCACTGCTAAGTTCTATTAGTTTTGTTCACAAAGGTAATGAATGCGGAATGAAATGACACTATCTTCATTAGCAATGGCGCCTCATAGCAAGTGTTGTTATATATTGTGTTTAATTTCCTGCTTACTAATGATGTAGTGGCTTCGGCTGTTTCTTACTTGCACTTTCTGAAGAGGAATAAGGAAAGCCGGCTTGCGTCTGAGCTTGGTACTTCTGTTAGGACCTTATAGAACTGTACTTTATATAAGCTAGGGCTTTCAAGTATTGAATCAACTAAGTGCTGGTCTTGATTCATATGTTTAACGAGGACTGCCATTACTTTTTCGTCGATACAAAGCTCCTTATACGTTCTTCATCCAGACTCATATTACACATGTTCAGTATGAGTAACTTTTGGTTGGTGACTTCTTTTTGTTCTTTTTTTTATTCTCGTTTTTCTGTGATCTTGTTTGGTGATTTTTTTTGGAACGAATGGCTTATTGGGTCTTAACTTAACAAATATATCTTTCAATCATAAAGCAGAAGTACACCGAAATTTTGGCATTTTGGTCACGATTACTGGCCATTTAGAGGCCCCTGCCACCTACCTGAAAAAATTTTCCATTTATTTAAAAAATAGGAAATAATCATTTAGCTGTTTTCTGATTTCTAAGCAATCCCAGCAGACAGTTTATCCACATCTTAAGTTCCAACACAAGCTAGACGCCGAAAATATCTTTTTTCATTTATCATTTTTGCCCTTCTGTTCCAGTTGGCTATAACTGAGGCCTGGACGAAATTTAGGGGCATAGCAGGTAAATTCCTGTGCAGTCCAATTTGATTTGTCGCAGATCACTTTTTTCATGCTCCTGTACCTCACCGTCAAAATAATATCATCATCAGTCCTCAAATAATGCTTATCGCTTCTTATATTTTACTAATATTATTTGCAAAGTGTCCAAAAATGATAAACGTTTCTGAAAGTACCTGATTTTATGAAAGTGGTACTTTAAAAGAAATACTGATTTTAATCAAAATAGGAAAATTGATTTTACTGCGTGAATTGTTTCTAGATGCAAGAAACTCTGAATCTGACAGTCTGACTAAAATAAATTGAAGTTTTACGAATTAACTTACATTGAACTTAATCAAACTTCCGTCGTCAAATACATTGCGGTAGCTCTGATTTGGCAGAATCTCTTCTGATTGTTTCAAACGGTTTGAAGTAAATTCTTTGATCAGTAGCCGGGAACTCCAAAAGTTTCTAATTGTTATGGGACTTGCACTTTTGCCGCTTAATTTGGTTCCAGAAGGCTTACAGATAGCTCAAACTCGGCAGCAAGTCTGAGGTTTACCCTATCTCCTAAGCAAAACGTACCAGTCGGCGAACAGCACCATAATCATTTCAGTTCTTTACATTTTGGTTGGAGTTATTTTTAAATGTCTGGGGATATATTATTGGGTAAGATGAACAACACGGTATTATCGGCTATCGCCAATAGATGCGCGGCCTTGTTCACCTTGTCAAGCATTGAAATGAATAATAAGCAAGTCAGCTCAAGAAATACTACAATGTCAATGACAAAAAAGTAAAATGTAATAAATTTATATATATATATATATATATATATATATATATATATATATATATATATATATATATATATATATATATATATATATATATATATATATATATATATATATATATCCAGCTCCTCGGCCATCAGTTTCCGTTCCAGTCGCTCTAGAAATGCTGTCCACGGGCGAATTCTTAACGGATCTTGACAAACTTTTTTTCCTGAAAGCTAATAAAATTTGAGGAAGATCTGGAGGTGTAGACCCGGAATTTGAACATTTGAAACAATACTTTTTGGGTAGAAAGGAAGAAAAAAGGGGTATGTTGAGAAATGGCGAATTCTCAACAGATTAGGGCAAACTTTTTTTCGCTGAAAGGTAATAACATTTTAGAAAGATCTGGATGGGTGAAACTGGTCCCGGAGCATTTGACACATTACTTTTTTGGGTAGAAAGTTTGAAAAATGGGGTATGACGAGAAATGGCGAATTCTAAACGGAATGTAAATTAAGAGCATCGGCATGGAATTGTAAGCTGCTAAGTTGCCTGGGAAGTTGTGGGCTGTGAAGCTCCGCGGTAACCTATTGCGCTCTGCGCCATATACTTGTTTAACCAATTCTGAGATTTCAAATTTTTGGTCCGTATATTTATTCTGCTGAGAACTCTGGACCAAGATTGTGATTTTAACCAGTTCATAGATTTTTCATATTTTTTGCGAGATTTTTGTGCTTAGTTAGGTGCAGGTTAAGTATGACCGCTTTGGCATTGTCTAGCTATATTGCCTAGTTAGAAACAGGGTAAATATTTCAAACAGTTGGCAACAGATGTGGCAAGGATTAGCCAGCCCGTAAATTGAGCAGGCCCCAATAAGCTCACCTTCAGCCTGTGTGAGTCGGGAGAAGTCGAGTTCGTTGACAGCGGTGGTCAGGACCAGCGCGTTGAAATAGGCCAGGGAGAGGTTCTATTTTCAAAACCATTGAAAAGAAGGCCCATCGAGTCTAGAATAAAATGAAAACCTGATGCTGACCGCCCTCGAAAGCAGCCTTGGAGTGGCAAAAGAGGTCTCAGAGAAGGCCGTTGTGATCGGGGAGGGCTGGGCGAATGAGCTGGTAGACCGACGTCCACTGGCTCAGCCACTTCTTCGTCTCCTCCCACTGCCAATTGCATTTTCCCTATTCAAAGCTCTTAATTTGGATTTGCAAACATTGCCAAAACTAGCGTATACCTTACGAAGACAAAGGCAGTGAATAAGCCAACTGATTTGCCAAATGCTATTTGCAGAATCAAAATAGCTCAATCGCTAAGTTGCAATCTCTGATTGAGTCTAGTACCCTCTCTTTATAACCTAAACGTTTAGAACAAAAGAATGCCACAAACTCTTCGAAACTGTCAAAAAACAGCCACCAACCACGCTAGGCTCTGCGGCAGGCTTCTCAATGAGTGGGACAGCTAGAAAAGCAGCCCCGTCCGTCGCCGCATCAACTGCCAGCTCCTGACGCTGCAATTTGGACCTTTGAAGGACAAGGGCTTGCCTGGCTCAGACTGAAACCTTCTTCTGCATATCCTCCAGTGCCTTGGAGTAGCAGAGCCAGCGGGCGAGGCGCTCCTCCAGAGTCCCTGCCTTCAGGGTCGCCGAGACCAGCTCTGAGCACCAGCCTTCGCGGCCAGACTGATGGCACTATCACTCTCTCCCAAGGTCTATTGTTCTCGTGGTACCCTCACTTCCTCTACACGATTCCTGTCCAGGCCAGGCTAGCTCCAGCTCCAGGCTAGCTTCAAATTCCTGCTCCAGGCTGCGCAGCATCGAACCCACCGCTCCCTCCTCCTAGCACCATATTCTTTCTTCATAAACCTTTACTCTTCGCACTATCACTCTCTCCCAAGGTCTATCGTTCTCGTTGTACCCTCACTTCCTCTACACGATCGGAAATACGGGTGTAGCAATTGATTGATTGATTGATTGGTTGATCAATTGATACACCCATAGTTCCAATCGTGTAGTAGGAAGTAAATCATCCAGGCAGAGAAGTGGAGAATTCCAATACCTTGGTAATCTTGCCCTTGAAGAGGACGTAGGCATTCTCAGCTGACCCGAGAAGACTGCCAAATGGCGGTAGGAGAAGATGGGTGAGACTGACGAGCAGGGCTGTGTTGCTGAGGCTGTCGAAAGTACTAATTACCGTTGAGAATTTGCCTGTGGACAGCATTTCCAGGAACATATATATATATATACATATATATATATATATATATGAGGACAAAAGTTGAGTAACCTCTATAGAACGCGGAGCGGCCCTTTGGGCCGCTCTGCGGTCCGAAAAAAAATAACGGGGCAATTTGTATTAGTGTCTGCAAGGCCATCAAAGTAAAATTGTTCAAAAAAGCAAAGAAACAAAGAAGTAAATAATTTAGATATTGAAAATTTCTGATTGGTTCAAATTTGAGAAAAATCAGTGGAAATTGTGCATAAATGAAGGTGACATCTAATGGGATGTCTTTATTTAATAAATAATTTGATATAAATCTACAACAGAATCTTGCTGCAATATGGACATTTGTTTAATTTAGAACCACAATTTTGGTTAGTTCTTCAAAAAGTGCATATGGATCTCTTCTGCAATCTGGGCATTTGTTAAATTAAGATCCACAATTGTGGAAAGTTCTTCAATTATTTCATATGGATTCCTTTTGCAATTTGGTCAGGTGCTCAGATTGGATTCGCAAGTTTGTATTTGAAAATTAACTTAATATTCATGATTTTCCTTAATGTCAAGTTTTTCTAGTATTAAAATTTGCAATAATGTCAGGATCATCAAATACGTTAAGATTTTATATAACGTTAAGATTTTTTAATTTATAATGGTGCTATTTGAGTTAAAATAATTGTGATTTAAAAGCTGAAACATCAGCAAGAAGTATAGCTAGAATTTAACAAGTATATGGCGCAAAGCGCAATAGGTGACCGCGGAGCGCTTCCTTTATATGATCCTTTTAACTCAAAAATCAAGTATGTGGTTTCTCAACCAATTTCAAAAGTAAGCACAGATTTAGAATCGACATATAAGACTAGTGAACAAAAAATCAAGTCTTCTGTGCAATTCTCAAGACTTCAGGTACTACAGTGCAAAAACCGCATATTGCAATTTTCAAACTTTCTACCCAAAAAAGTAATGTTTCAAATGCTTTGGGACCAGTTCCACCCTCCAGATCTTCCTAAAATGTTATTACCTTTCAGCAAAAAAAAAGTTTGTCCAAATCCGTTGAGAATTCGCTTTTTCTCAACATACCTCATTTTTCAAACTTTCTACCCAAAAAAGTAATGTTTCAAATGCTCCGGGACCAGTTCCACCCCTCTAGATCTTCCTAAAATGTTATTACCTTCCAGCAAAAAAAAAGTTTGTCCAAATCCGTTGAGAATTCGCTATTTCTCAACATACCCCATTTTTCAAACGTTCTACCCAAAAAGTAATGTTTCAAATGCTATGGGACCAGTTCCACCCCTCTAGATCTTCCTAAAATATTATTACCTTTCAGGGAAAAAAAGTTTGTCAAAATCCGTTGAGAATTGAGCCTTTTACAGCATACCCCATTTTTCAACCTTTCTACCCAGAAAAGTAATGTTTCAAATGCTCCGGGACCAGTTCCACCCCTCTAGATCTTCCTAAAATATTATTACCTTTCAGGGAAAAAAAGTTTGTCAAAATCCGTTGAGAATTGAGCCTTTTACAGCATACCCCATTTTTCAACCTTTCTACCCAAAAAAGTAATGTTTCAAATGCTCAAATTCCGGGTCTACCCCTCCAGATCTTCCTAAAATAGCATTACCTTTCAGGAAAAAAAAAGTTTGTCCAAATCCGTTGAGAATTCGCCCGTGGACAGCATTTCCAGAAATATATATATACATATATACATATATATATGAGGACAAAAGTTGAGTAACCTCTATAGAACGCGGAGCGGCCCTTTGGGCCGCTCCGCGGTCCGAAAAAAAATAACGGGGCAATTTGTATTAGTGTCTGCAAGGCCATCAAAGTAAAATTGTTCAAAAAAGCAAAGAAACAAAGAAGTAAATAATTTAGATATTGAAAATTTCTGATTGGTTCAAATTTGAGAAAAATCAGTGGAAATTGTGCATAAATGAAGGTGACATCTAATGGGATGTCTTTATTTAATAAATAATTTGATATAAATCTACAACGGAATCTTGCTGCAATATGGACATTTGTTTAATTTAGAACCACAATTGTGGTTAGTTCTTCAATGAGTTCATATGGATACCTTCTGCAATCTGGGCATTTGTTAAATTAAGATCCGCAATTATGGAAAGTTCTTCAATTATTTCATATGGATCCCTTCTGCAATTTGGTCAGGTGCTCAGATTGGGTCCGCAAGTCTGTATTTGAAGATTAACTTAATATTCATGATTTTTTTAAATGTCAAGCTGTTCTAGTATTAAAATTTTCTATAATGTCAGGATCATCAAATACGTTAAGATTTTATATAGCGTTAAGTTTTTTTTAATTGTAATGGTGCTATTTGAGTTAAAAGAATTGTGATTTAAAAGCTTAAACATCAGAAAGAAGTATAGCTAGAATTTTTAAAAAAATACTGAGCAATTTGTATTAGTGTCTGCAAAGCCATCAAAGTAAAATTGTTCAAAAAAGCAAAGAAACAAAGAAGTAAATTATTTAGATATTGAAAATTTCTGATTGGTTCAAATTCGAGAAAAATCATTGTAGATTGTGCATAAAGGAAGGTGACATCAAATGGGATGTCTTTATTTAATAAAAAATTTGATATAAATCTACAATGGAATCATGCTGCAATATGGACATTTGTTTAATTTAGAACCACAATTTTGGTTAGTTCTTCAATAAGTTCATATGGATCTCTTCTGCAATCTGGGCATTTATTACCTTAAGATCCACAATTATGGAAAGTTCTTCAATTATTTCATATGGATCCCTTCTGCAATTTGGTCAGGTGCTCAGATTGGGTCCGCAAGTCTGTATTTGAAGATTAACTTAATATTCATGATTTTTTTTAAATGTCTAGCTTTTCTAGTATTAAAATTTTCTATAATGCCAGGATCATCAAATAAGTAAGGTTTTATATAACATTAAGATTTTTTTAATTATAATGATGCTATTTAAGTTAAAAGAATTGTATTTTAAAAGCTGAAACATCAGCTAGAAGTATAGCTAGAATTTTTAAAAAAATACTGAGCAATTTGTATTAGTGTCTTACGATCCACAATTATGGAAAGTTCTTCAATTATTTCATATGGATCCCTTCTGCAATTTGATCAGGTGCTCAGATTGGATCCGCAAGTATGTATTTGAAAATTAACTTAATATTCATGATTTTCCTTAATGTCAAGTTTTTCTAGTATTAAAATTTGCAATAATGTCAGGATCATCAAATTCGTTAAGATTTTATATAACGTTAAGATTTTTTAAATTATAATGGTGATATTTGAGTTAAAAGAATTGTGATTTTAAAGCTGAAACATCAGCAAGAAGTATAGCTAGACTTTTTAAAAAAATACTGAGCAATTTGTATTAGTGTCTGCAAGCCCACCAAAGTAAAATTTTTCAAAAACAGCAAAGAAACAAAGAAGTAAATAATTTAGATATTGAAAATTTCTGATTGGTTCAAATTCAAGAAAAATCAGTGGAGGTTGTGCATAAATGAAGGTGACATCTAATGGGATGTCTTTATTTAATAAATAATTTGATATAAATCTACAACAGAATCTTGCTGCAATATGGACATTTGTTTAATTTAGAACCACAATTGTGGTTAGTTCTTCAATGAGTTCATATGGATTCCTTCTGCAATCTGGGCATTTGTTAAATTAAGATCCGCAATTATGGAAAGTTCTTCAATTATTTCATATGGATCCCTTCTGCAATTTGGTCAGGTGCTCAGATTGGGTCTGCAAGTCTGTATTTGAAGATTAACTTAATATTCATGATTTTTTTTAAATGTCTAGCTTTTCTAGTATTAAAATTTTCTATGATGCCAGGATCATCAAATAAGTAAGGTTTTATATAACATTAAGATTTTTTTAATTATAATGATGCTATTTGAGTTAAAAGAATTGTATTTTAAAAGCTGAAACATCAGCTAGAAGTATAGCTAGAATTTTTAAAAAAATACTGAGCAATTTGTATTAGTGTCTGCAAGGCCATCAAAGTGAAATTGTTCAAAAAAGCAAAGAAACAAAGAAGTAAATTATTTAGATATTGAAAATTTCTGATTGGTTCAAATTAGAGAACAAGTATATGGCGCAAAGCGCAATAGGTGACCGCGGAGCACACCACCTTCCATCTTACAATATGAATGCATGAAATTTTGACCCTCCAAAGGGCAAGTCTATGGTTTCTCACCCATTTTCAAAAGTAAGCACAGATTTGGAATCGCTATATATGACTTGTAAACAAAAAAACTCAAGTCTTCTGTTCAATTCTGAGCCGTTCAGCTGTTACTGATTATTGATGGCACGGCCAAAGCTTCGCCGCCCTCCCATCTGGTGGCCTGTACGCGGCCAAAGGACCTCCAGTCCTCCCTCTGGCAGATTCGCTTGTACCAGACGCCCGAGCCTTACAAGCCCTGCATGTCCGCCCAGTGCACCCACGACGTACAAGCCCCCTCAATTCTTCCCTTCAAAGCCTCACAGCCTCCAGTGCGACAGGCGCCTAAGCATTGCCTAGCTTAGACCGCCTGCCTTTCACACCGCCGACATGCGCGTCCATCTCCGTTCACCTCTTACCTCTGCCTCTACTTTTGCTGCCGGACGAGAGAGAGAAGGGTACCCAAACGGAACCAGGAACCTAAGCCTACAGGCCACCGCATCCAATTGCGCGGCCATGATTTGCCTGTCTCTGGACCTGAACCTGAGCCAGGTGGCCAAGGCCTAGAAGGACTACAGTCAGATGGCCAGTGCTCATGTCGAACGTGCCAACATCATCATAAACAGCATCCTCAAACTACCCCCCTCCCTCTACTGCTCATAGGAACGGATGCCGATGACCTGCTTCAGCTACGGCCGCTATGAGAACATCATCTATCTAGCCACCTGCGCATTCAGCACGTCCTCATGACACCCTCCATCAACCCTCAACCCCCCTCCTTCACAGAGGCAGATCATGCAAGTCTATTTGAGTCTATTTTCTTTGAGTCTATTTTCAATTTCTGATCTTCACCAGCAACATCGCATCTCCGAGTTTCACACTATCCTTGAGCGGATATTGCAAAACTCTCTACGTCAGACAACATCATTGATGACGTCAGCCAATGTCAGTGCCAGCGTACTTTGCTGCGACGGGTCCAGAAGCAAACTGAAAAGTTCCTCTTCAACTACCAGCCCGCTTCAATGATTTCACTCTATCCTTTTGGATTTTGTGAAATCATTCTATGCCGACGATTGAGACCAGATTCAACTTCGATGCCCAGCATTGAAAATTAACTGAAAAGTTTCTTTTCATGCCATCATCAAAAAGCATCATCGACAGAATTTCATCATGCTTAAACGGATTTTGACAATTCTCTACCGCTGCTAGCCTACCAGCTCTGAAAACGACTTTGCAGCTGGACTTTGAAAAATTGGCTATTGTCAGTTTTCAAAGCGCTCCGCTACCAGCCCCAGTCTACGTTGGCATGGAATCAACTTCACTGCTTGAGCATCGAACACTAACTGAAAAGTTGTTTTCCTGCTATCTACGCAAGCATCGTCGACGGCAATTTCATTATCCTTGAACGGATTCTGAAATTCCCTGCAGCTATCAGCCAGCGACGGAATCTTCACGTCTGCTGCTAGAGTTTCAAAATTGGCTCCGGTCAGTTTTCAAACTCGCTGCTGCCTGCTGCAATCTTCACCAGCCAGCAGCTGCCAGCCTTCCAGCCAACGCTTTGTCTTCGCTGCTTGAGTTTGAAAATTGGCTCCGATCAGTTTTTGGAACTCACTGCTGCCTGTTGCAATCTTCGCCGGTCAACAGCAGCCAGCTAGCCAGCAGAAGCTTTGCCTCCGCTGCTTGAGTTTGGAAATTGACTCTGATTGGTTTTCAAACTCACTGCCGCCTACTGCAATCTACACCGGACAACAGTAGCCAGCCTTCCAGCGAAAGCTTTGCCTCCGCTGCTTGCATTCAAAAATTGGCGCCAATCAGTTTTCAAACTCACTGCTGCCTGCTGCAATCTTCGCCGGCCATCACCGTTTATGAATCCTTTCAGATTTGTAAACTTTCGAGCATCGCTGGAGAAGACCAGCCCAATTCAGAATTGGCCACCTTCTTTTGACTTCGCCCATCTAGATTTACTAATCTTTATGATTATGTGAATCTCAGTGCAAGAAACTGGAAGACACTCGGCAATACTGATTCAGAATCGACCTCTACTCTTCGATGATTGACAGCGGCCTGCATGGGCACAGCCTAGTGGATTGCATCCACTGCGGCCTCTACGCCCTGCCGGCCATCTGCAGCCCCAGCCTGCTCGCCTATGGCCAGAAGGACTACTTCATGGACAGCATCAACTGAGAGTGCAACACCTTCGAGGCCTTCGCCCTCTGCATGTGCTCTGACAGCAACGCCATCCACAAAGGGCCCTCCAGAGACCTGCGCCCTCCTCCTTCTGCCCGTCCTTGAAGACCGCATAGCTCCGGGATAACTACCGCTGCTTTCGCTACGGCTTTCTGGATGGCCACAACTGGAACCTGAACGCCGCGGACTGCAACATGTTCAGTATCCTGGACAACTTCGACTGCGGCCTCTGCCACTTCCAGCTCGCCATCGGCAACACCAACTGGCCTCCAAACTCTGTTTGTTCGACTGCGGCCACTGCTTGCTGCCCATCCTCTGCTCCAGCATCAAGCGGAACTAGTCCGGCATCTGTGCCGCCTTCTACTCCAGCAGCTACATGTACACGCACAGCGCCATGAAGCTCCGCCTTTGGAAGACGTCTCTCCAATTCCACAAGGGCCATCACTATCACTTCCCTTCCTTACTGCGCCCTACATCCAGACAGCAGACAGCTCATCAGACAGCTCTGCTCTGGCAGTTCCTCCAACTCCGCCCTGCCTTCAGCTCAGCACCTATACCCTGAGCAAGTTGCCAGCGTCATCCCAAGCTGCGTCAATCTCTTCGTGGCCATCAACGACTGCAACTTGCCCGGAGTCATCCCGAGCTGCATCAACTTCTTCTCCGCCTTCAACCTATAGCAATTGCTTAGCGTCATCCCGAGCTGCATAAATTATTCGCAGCTTTCAACATGAACAATTGCTCAGCATCATCCCGAGCTGTGGAAAACTCTCTGCTGCCTTCCACTAAGCAATTGCACGGCTATTCGCCCCTGCCTACAGGCCTAAAGAATCGACGTAAGAGAAACGACGTAAACCCGAGCAGACAAGACACTGTCATCCCGAGCTGCGGAATTTGGTGCAATCCAACCAAGCCAACTGTTCCAGTCATCAGAAGCGCAAAGAAAGTACTACTTTCTCACCACACTTGAAAGGCCCTCATCACTCTGTGATGCCTAAAAGGCACGGCCAAAGCTTCGCCGCCCTCCCATCTGGTGGCATGTACGCGGCCAAAGGACCTCCAGTCCTCCCTCTGGCAGATTTGCTTGTACCAGACACCCGAGCCTTACAAGCCCTGCATGTCCGCCCAGTGCACCCACGACGTACAAGCCCCCTCAATTCTTCCCTTCAAAGCCTCACAGCCTCCAGTGCGACAGGCGCCTAAGCATTGCCTAGCTTAGACCGCCTGCCTTTCACACCGCCGACATGCGCGTCCATCTCCATTCACCTCTTACCTCTGCCTCTACTTTTGCTGCTGGATGAGAGAGAGAAGGGTACCCAAACGGAACCAGTAACCTAAGCCTACAGGCCACCACCTCCAATTGCGCGGCCATGATTCGCCTGTCTCCGGACCTGAACCTGAGCCAGGTGGCCAAGGCCTAGAAGGACTACAGTCAGATGGCCAGTGCTTGCATCGAACGCGCCGACATCGTCATAAACAGCATCCTCAAACTACCCCCTTCTTCCACTCCTCATAGGAACGGATGCCGAAGACATGCTTCAGCTACGGCCGCTAGGAGAACATCATCTATCTAGCCACCGGCGCATTCAGCACGTCCTCATGACACCCTCCATCAACCCTCAACCCCCCTCCTTCACTGAGGCAGATCAAGAAAGGCCAAAAGTGTGTTCTTCTATGCCAAGCGCGCCCAGCTGGGCATCTCTGAGATGCAGAACATCCTCAGCCGGCGCCACACAGACAGCGCACAGATGAACGCCAACAACCCCTGCACCCTCAAACACTCTTCCTTTCTCCTAAGGATGGGAGCTGAAGACTAGCCTCTTCTATTGCCACTTCGAGATCATCGCATTTTGCATCACTGGCATATCCGCAAGTCTTCACAGCACCCTACCTATACCTTCCAGCCCCTCCCCCTCCAAACCTGAGACAGGCCAAGATTGGCCTCAAGCGCCCGCAGAGCTTCTCCAGCCGGCACCTCTCAGACAACAGACAGGAGCTGAAGACTAGCTTCTTCTATCGCTGCTACGAGAACACCGCCATTCACACTGCCGGCATATCTGCAAGTCTTCACAGCACATCCTCTCTACCCCGGCCCATTAGCCTCGACAGGCCAAGATTGGCCTCGAGTGCGCTCTGCCTGGCCAAGCATGCCTAGCTGGGCATCTCTGAGACGCAGAGCCTCTCCAGCCGGTGCATCTCGGACAGCGCACAGATGGACGCTGACAGTCCCCTACCCCTCCTCAACCTTCCCCTCCGTCTACCCCCCAAGCACCTCTTGCGGAGCCCCAAGGCCCAGACCTGATCCAGCAAGCGCCGCTTGGCCAGCGTATAGATGGACACCAGCAATCACCTACAAACCTTCTACCTCCTTTCATCCTTCAAAGAGGCCTGAAAGGAGCGGCATCGACTCTGCCTTTCAAGACATTGCCGACTATAGCATTAAAGTTTTACTTTAATGAAATACTGCAGCAAACTTCTCATCAACGCTTCTATTATCCTAAAAAACGGATAAAAGAAGATA
>JASANA010010694.1:0-30822 GCA_030248095.1 Ptycholaimellus sp. GST1_10 | reverse complement strand
TAAGATGATCTTTTTGAATGACTGATTCTGCAATCAAAGGGAAACTGAAGTGGGCTCATGAACAGGCCGAGAGAAGTGCCCCCTGGACCAGCTGTTGGAGGTGCCGGCGGGGACGCCGACGCTGCCGAGGGTGGCCTC
This sequence comes from Ptycholaimellus sp. GST1_10, assembly GCA_030248095.1. Taxonomy (NCBI): domain Eukaryota; kingdom Metazoa; phylum Nematoda; class Chromadorea; order Chromadorida; family Chromadoridae; genus Ptycholaimellus; species Ptycholaimellus sp. GST1_10. The sequence continues at coordinate 30,684 of JASANA010010694.1, read as the reverse complement.
CTCCAACTCCACCGCCTCCACAGCCCCCACCACCAGCACCTCTTCTGAGACCAGCCCTCTGGCCTCCCCGCGCTTCCGATAGCTTCATTTTCACTTTCACCCTTTGCCACCCTTCTTGCCCTCTTTCCATTCTCCCTTTCCCGATGATCTCTTTGCTGTCCCCGAGTTTCCGCTGTGATGCTCCACTGTAGCTATTGTTTTATCTGCATCTGGGCCGTGCTCTCCTTCCACCGGCCCAGAAGGAATCGTTATGGCTGATGGTAAAGCTGAGAAGATGAGAGGAGGAAGGCAAAGGTGAGGCATCAGTTGAGTGGCTCGGCAGAGGGCAGCGGGCTGCGACGCTTGGCATCTGCGCTGCCCGCGGACAGAGTCAGCCCTTCGAATCTCTGCAACAAAGCCCCTGGAGGGGAAGGGCAGGAAGGGGAAGGGGGAGGGCACCTTGAATGTGTAGTTCATGAAGACGAGGTCCTTGCTGGAGGAGCGTTCGGAGCTGCTGCTTAGCGGCTGACTTGCAGCTGGAATTCAATTAGGCTCAGGCTCATTTCTTCCGAAAGTAGACTTATACCTGACAGCTAGGTAGGGAAAAGGCTATTTTTGCAGCTAATTTGTCTAGAAGGGGCGCCGGTGGCAATCTGTTTAGGCAAATTTAGATGAAGATTTAGTTAGTCTGAGGACATTTATTATAGTCTGAGGGAAAAAACTCGGAAAAACTATACTATGCCATTAGGATTATACGCGTACACAAAAGGGCCAAATGTTTGACGTCAAAAGGGCTTAGGTGAGGCTAATAGGCATGAAGAGATATTATAGGCGAGTTAATAAGAAGGCTGTCTTAGAAGGTTTTAAGGATGATAAAAATAATAAGTGAAAAGAGCAAACGGATTTGCAGAGGGATGTCAGGAAAGTCGTCAAAGTTGGAAGTATCGTCCATGGATTTCACCTCGATTCGAATTGGCGCCGGGCGCTCACTGCAGTCCGAAACAAATAAAACCAATATTTTGGCCTACACTCTAGGCCAAGCTATACTTCCCGTATCGCAGCAGACACATTTTGATAGGTTCTTAAAAGCTTTAAAAGCTAATCATAACAAATCTTAGGCTTGTCTAAAATACGATCAACAGCATGAGCTGCGCATGGCCCAGCAAAAGTAAAAAAAGAACAAAAACAGTGATCAAACATGCTTGATTGCATGGTTTGCTTAGAAGCAGGGCTAAAAGGGAGACTGACCGGATGTGATCCCAGTCGACGCCTTTGAAGAAGGCGTCCTTCTTGATCTCCTCCAAACCGCCGTTGTGGCCCAGTCTGTGCTCTGCGCCGCAGCAGAAGCGCTTGATCAGTGACCTGCCAGCCCATTTCTCTCGCTTTCATCTTATCCATTCTCGCCAAAACACTGCCTCAAACCTTCCCGGCCAATCTCAGTCTACGAGTTGCCTGGACTACTTTCCAGTTCCAGAAATAATCCTATAGGAGAGAAACTTTATTATCTAAGCACAGTGTCACAAGGAGTGTATCATTTTCACGTCGCCCGTTGTGACACTGTGCTTAGGCAATAAAGCTAAAATCAAAAATAAAATTGCAAAAGAAAAGGCCTCTGACCGGGACTCCGGGGAGATGGGCATTTCGGGCGGGAAGATGAGGGTCTGCTCCCAGCTGATGATCTTCCGATAGGTCTCCTGCGGCGTCTCCGAGCAGAAGGGCGGGTAGCCGATCAGCATCTCGTACATTATCACACCCAGCGACCAGAAGTCTGCAAAGCCTCAGTCTAGCTGGCTAGATGAGCATAGCTGATGCGGACCGCAGGAGTTTGTGTAGCCGCCGCGCAGGAACACTTCCGGCGCTATGTAGTCCGGCGTTCCCACTGTTGAATAGGCCTGCACATGGTCATTTTACTTTTAGCTCAATTTCATTTTGATGAATCATGGAATCTTTGAGAACCCTTTTGAAACAGAATGTCTAGCTAAAATAATATTTTCTGTTTCAAATGGGTTCTCTAAGACTCCATGATTCATCAAAATGAAATTGAGCCAGGTGTAGTAGCTATAATTGGAATCATCCACTGTGCAAGGCAGGGGGCAACCAGCTGACGTCGATTGCGTTTCCAGGTCTCAGCCTTGCGACGGCTGTCGTAGGGCTTCTGTATGAAGTCGCTGGGGAGGCCTTGGCTGAGGTCTCGGTAGAACTCCGTTCGATGCGCCGCCTTCAGCCCAGTGCACAGGCCGAAGTCCGACAGCTTCATGTGACCCTATCACATTTCTCTTCTTTTCCCCACCTCATTCCCAGACTTAAATCTTTTGTTTCATTTTAGCGTTTTTAGAAATCTTAAAATTTCAACAATATTTTAATAATTAAACTTTTAATATGTATTTTTAATATTTAAGTTCAGTCATCTCTGAAAAATTTGTTAAAACAACACTTGTTTATTTTAATTTTAGCAAAAAATTGGTAAAAATGTGCGGCTTGTAATTCTTGTTTTCATCTACTTAGAAATACGAAGCTTTTGTAGGCCAGTTAAAACGCAAGGAAAAAAGTTAAAATTAGCAAGAACGATGCAAACGAGTGGCAAAAGCAAGGTACCCTTGCATCGAGAAGTAGATTGTCAGGCTTGATGTCCCTGAAAATATAACAACATTTTGACCAAGGCAATTATATACTTCAACAGAATCGCAACTATGCTTTCTGAGTGAATAATCAATAAATATGCATGATAAAGATAACAAACATTTTTAAAATTTTCATTCAAAAACTTAAAAAAAACCTGTGTATGAAGCCGAGCTTGTGGATGGTTTCTATGGCCAGCGCTGTCTCGGCAATGTAAAACTGCGTCGCCTCCTCCGGCAGCGTGTCCTTCTTCATCAACAGCGTCATCATGTCACCTCAAGGCCCCCAGTTCATTTACTCTCTCCCCTTCACGAGCAGAGTAGGAGAGCATGAGGGAGGGTCTGGAAAGGGCACCTCCGGGCAGGAACTCCATGACGAGGTAGAGGTTGGAGTGGTCCTGGAAGCTGTAGTACATCTTCACCACCCAGTCGCAGTCCGCCTCGCACAGGATGTCCCGCTCTGCTCGCACGTGGGCCACCTGTTCATTGCCACTCCATTTATGGACTCCAACTGCGGCACAGGCCGCACATGCTCTCAATGCTGTCATGAATCTCATGATGCTTAGCTTAAGAGAGGGCGAATGGTGGAAATGACCTGTTCCTTCTCGAGCATGTCGAGCTTGCGAAGGATTTTCATGGCATAGATGTGTCCGGTGTCCTTCTTTTGCACCAGTCGCACCTCCCCGAATGCCCCTCTGCCAATCACCTCAAACAAACGCGCAATTAAGGCTCTTAGACATGAAAGAAGTTGACCCATAGCTGATGTTCCAAAGGATCCTTTATAGGCTATGAGAATGCTTAACAAGGATTCTTATAAAAACTGTTCTCTGTCACCGTCTAGGATACATCTTGAAGGGTTTTCGGGACCTTAAGGGAGTCAAAATCTTCGATGGTGAGTTTGGTACGCCTGAGCCGCAGGAATTCCGTTTCCTTCGCAGCATGCGCCGTTCGTTTGGCTTCCTTCTCACTCTCCGTCAATCCTGTCCCAACCGTTGCTCCAGCTGGCTCTTTTAGGCACCACATATCGAGAAAAGGCGCTATTGGTATTGAAAAATAAAAAAAAATTGCCTCATAGAGCAAAACCTTGTTTGATTTGGCATTCAGAAGACAATTAGGTAACTTATTAGAAGGAAAATGGGAACCTTCTTCTTGCATGAGCTCCTCCAGTTTGCGAGCTCTGTCCTGCCGCTCCGCGTGCATGCGCAAAAGGTTGGAGTAGAAGGACTCGATTGCCAGTCGCGTCCTGTAAGTTGGAGACATTTATTCTTTCTTTCCGACAATCACTTCCATCTGCTAAGTTCTTCAGCTTGCAGCTGTGAGACCAGTCTCTTGCCAGTTGTAAATAGCCGAGTTTCGTCAGACTAAATATCAGAGAGCAAAGGACAGGAATGGAGGCCAACCGGGTGGCTTTCTCCTTGGTATACTGGGAGATTTCCAGCTCGCTTTTCCCATTGGCGGTCGACATGCTGGGCCAGCAAAAATGCAGGCTCCACGAACTTTTTTGGGATCTTTCCCTAATAGGAAACGCAAGAAGACTCCCCTCCCTGAGAGCAGGAACTTTTGAAGTGGGCAGAGAAGGTATAGGAGGATGCGGGAGGGGAGGTTTGTTGGTATCCGTCCCCCGACAACGCCTGTCCTCATGGGCCTTTGTGCAGCCATGCGCGGTCGTGTCGAGACCGGCATACAGGGGGACAAGCAATAGACTCTGACTGCCTACTTTCAACCGGGCGTTCGTAGGTAATTCATTCGTTTATCGTGAATTATGGATGAAATGTATTTTTAAACTTCATAATTGTTTTCTCTGGTATTTTATAGCAACGCGTCGGCAGTTGGTTTATTCAATGCACTATACTGACACAAAAATAATCTATTGCCAAACAAAATTTAGGAGAAATTGGCTGAGCTCCGATTTTCACTGCCTTGCCAAGAAGGATTCCGACAAATTATGGGTTTTTATCAAATTGAGCGAAGCCAGAGCCTTCAAAACACAAAAGGGATGTCAAATCCAAATAAAAAGCAATCAAAAAATTCGGACGCAATGCAATTCCAAGAATTTACATTCGCGTCAGTGATTATAATTAATAATGCGTTTTCCATTATCCGCCAGCATCAGACCTCAGAAACCAAAAACTAGCCTTGAATTAGTGATAACCAAATTTTTGTCTGACCAAGGCCAGCTTAAGCAGCATCATCATTTTGCGCCAGTCTTTCCGTATATAGATGTTCGTCAAGGTGTTGGCTTGAGATGTAGTTGTACACAAAGCAGTTTATTTGCGAAATTTGAATTTAATTTTAAATGTTTAAATGCAGAAAACTAGTAACTATCAAGCTTTTCAATTAATATTCGGTAGATAATATTTGTGCATGCTGTTCAAGTTATTGGCAATTTAAAAAAATGCATTTTGCCAAATTTTGAATGCCAAGTGGAGCAAGGTATTTCAAAACTTAATGCACCCCGCCTCTACTTGCTTCGAAAAACCTAATTAACTGACTCAGACCTAATAGAAAGCTCCCTCTTTTTTGGCCGGCAGAAAAAGAGATGCAAGTATCTCCATCCACTTCCAGGAAAGGCCAAAGGAGCAAAGCAGCTGCTGCCTTCCGGGAGCCTTCAATCAGACACTCCCAAAGGCCCTCCCTTAACGACGCCATCCGCCGCTTCTTCCCCTAATTGCAGCCCCGTTCACTCATTTGGCCGGCTCTCTTCGCCATTAGTCATGGCTGTGCTGTGGAGGAGTAGGGAAGTTTTTCTGCACCTCTTCAGCGGAGCATGCGGAAAGGCTTGGTGTCGCCAGCGGAGCGAATGAAAGGCACCTTTGTGAGGGACTGTCGCAGCATTCGATTTGTCAGGCTCGCCGGAGCCCCTCAAGGACCCGCTGAGGGGGCCCCTGCGGCCAGATGCTGGGATTTTTTGCCCAACTTCCGATCTGGCCAAGGGCCTCCCATAGATCCATTGACGCAGAGTGAAGGAACACAGGGCACAGGCCTTTTTCCTGCCCCTTTCAATCTCTCTGCTGCAGCACTCTCATCAAGGCTTTTTCCAGCGTCTAGTCTACTGCATCAAGGCAGCCCCCCCACTCTAAAAGGCCATATAGTGATCAACGGATGATCAGGCCTGGCCAAATGACAGTTGCCAGGAATGCGCCTGTTAGCTCGCTAGACTGGCTTAGAAAAATGGCCCCGCACCACTTTTTAACTCCGCCGCCCGTCAGATGGATGGGCGGAGCACCTTGCAACTTGCTTTCTGAGTTCAAGCGAAGGCTTCTGTTTGTGCCAGCAGCTACTGAGCTGCTTCTTTTATCCTAATTAGACTTGCTACTGCTAAGAAGCCAAAAGAAGGTTGTGTTTTTCCTCACATCCAATATACTTAGAAAGGTGCACAGTATGTTAATTTTTTATCATTGAGAAAATCATTTTCACCAAATTTCGCAGCCTACCCCCAGTCAGCTTCTATGGCATGGGGTTTGTAGTGAGGCTTGTAGGGCAAGGCTGGCCTCTTCTGCTTGGGGACTCTCTTCCACCGTCCTCAGCTGACTTTGCCTCACCCGTAGTCCCGACATGTGTTAATATAGCAGCTAAACAGTGCAGGCAAGCGGATAGGGTAAGGGCACAGATGAATTGTACACCTTTGTGATCAATTGCCTACCCCCAGTCAACTCATACGGCATGGGGCTACACGACGTTTGCCTGCAGCTGAAGGGAACTGACCAAGCTTAGTTCTACTTGTGCGGAGCGACATTGAGGCAGCACAATTTGTATTGAGGGAAAGAAACGAGAAAACTAGATGGAGGGTACAGGCAGTGGCGTATATAGGTGGTAACGCCCTTTGAATTTGTCAGAGAGGAGGAAAATTTTCTTCCTCATTTATTCCTAGTTTGATTGACAGCCTAGGAACTAACAATACTAGGTGGACGACAGGACCCAGTTTCGTTTATAAGGTGGTTTTAAATAGATGAGGACTTCTTTAGCTGGGGAATATAGGCCATTTTTTGGCGTTATAATACCAGTTGATTTTGTAATCTCTCAGCAAGATGAACACAAACGTTCGCAGGCATATGAGACAATGACTATTTGAGACTAAAGGCTTTGGACACCTATTCGACGGGAGTATATGAAAAATGTGCAAAGGTGAAGGTGTTGTTTGCCGTTTTTTGTACGTCATTTCATGGAGCAAATATTTTTTTCCTAGTCTCAACTATAGACCTTTTTGCGTATTTATCTATCAATATCAGTACTCCATATTTTATTATTAATTCTAGGCAAGCCCATGAAAAATTTATAAGCTCGAAAAGAACAAACAAATTCGGATGCTAATAAAGGGACATTTTTATATAGCGTTTTTTTTATTGAAAATTACATTCAGGCTTAGATGAAGCAATTTAGATCAATGACGAGTTCTTAGAGCAAGTAAAATTCCATTTCTATGGTCAAACAAAAATCTCATAAACTTCTTATAGTGAGTATATTTTACGCATTTCAATAATTTATCTGATAAACGCTTGGAGTTATTATAAGAACGCTTCCCCAAAAATCAGCTCTAGCCTGTGCCGCAGTAACCAGGTTTCGCAAAAGGTTTTCTTCCTTTGTGCAGTTTGCATCTCTTAATTGAAGCTAACGGAAATAAGAGGGTAGGCTAAGCTTACATTATCCTTTTCTCGACTTTCGCCTTAATTAAATTCGTTTTTATGCTACGTCATTACTGGCATCACCTTAACAAGTTTCGATTACTGGAAAGTCTGCACACAAAAGTTACACTGAATTAAGCTCAAAAAACGTCCAAGGGGTGCAAATTAAACTACGAGCTTTGCTTCTTTTGTCGCTAGGTTCTGCAAAACACGTGAAAACAGCTGGGTCTTCTAAAATTGAACATTGTCAATTCTGTTGAAGTAGAACCATCAAGCATGCCTGGAGCATCAATTGCATCAGTGCGTCCTTCCAAATTAGCCATTAGAATGCTATTGCCTCAATAGCACCTCTTTAGATGCTAGTTGTTGTGCAAGCTGCTGAAGTCTAGATTTTGGCCAAATTAATTTTTCATAAGCTTACCTTTTTTAACATTTTCGTTGTGTGGTTTAAAATTGGTTTAGATCAATTCAGTCAACATGTATATCATTTTAACCTAGAAAACCAATGTAACCATTTCATTTTCAACACTAAACATCATATACGCCAGATAGAATATTTGACAGTTGTCAAGGTAGCTTATTCAACCTGTGTAGGCGTTAAAGGATTTACATTTTAAAAAATTGCAGCATATAATCAGCCATCTCCCATAGGGCCCTATTCCTGCCTCGTGTTCAGCAGAATAACAAAAAAAAAGATGTTTCCAGCTGTGAGGATGAAGAGGAACCAGACTGTGACATGGCTGATGGAGTTCGAGGGGGGCTGGGCCCGGGTGCACCAGCCCCTGAGCCTCGCCGTCTGCGGTGCCGGCGTTTTGGCCAACGCCGCCAACGTCATCGTTCTCACCCGTCCCCATATGGGTTCCTACCCTCCCCTTCCAATGCTCACCTTCCCTTCGTCCCCAGAATAGGTGCTCAACGCCAAAGTTTCAATCTTTCTTTTCACCCAAATTGGATATGTGGCCAATTCTTCCACTGGAATCCGCTACACCACTTAAGTAGGAATAGTTGCAGCTTCGGCCACGAACACACTGCTCTCCGGGCTGTCCACGGCCCAGCTCCTGCTCCTCCTCAACTACATACTACTACAAATATTTCTGGCATCCTTTTTGCTTCTCCCCCCTTTGCCTTGCCTTCCAATCAAGGATTGGCGGCAGGTGTATTGCTGAAAGCTGAGACGATTGTAGTATCTGCGCAACAACTGCTGGGAAGGGACGATGAGCTGGTGTGGGGCCACGTACATGAAGCTCAACGTCAACGCCAGTGTCTACCTCCACGCCACGGCCCTCGGCATCACCCTCTGTCTGGCCCTCTTCCGCTACATGGCCATTCGAGTCCCTACAAAGGCTCAGGTTCTCTCAGCCTCCGTTGACAGCGACTGAGAAAGGTACATGCTCCTGTTCACAGTACTGGCTGAGCCCCCGCAGCGGCCTGCTGTGGATCGCCGGCGTAGCTATGCTCCAGGCAGTGACAGCCGCCCCTGTTGTCTACCTCAGCAACTTTGTCAAGGTTCCCGCCTCTCTTATGCGACAGGGCTCTTTCGTGACAGGGCAGAGACTCCACCAGGGGCCGGACATAGGATTTTAGTTGGGTAGGGGGGAAATATGGCTCAAAAATGTTTCAATGTTTTAGAAGTGGATTTAAAATGGCCCTCTACGATTCCTCTCCGTCTCGTTAGTTGGCTGTTGAGATGGGCGAATGAGATTGGAGTATTGCAGGTGGTGAGGAATGCCTCGAAACGTTTTAACTGCTCCCTGGATATGGAGCAGCATGACCTCTACTGGTCAGAGAGCGCGGCGCTCAACTCTGCCGTCTTCATACTCCTGGGCATCATTCTCAACTTCATACCCTGCTGCTTGCTCACGCGTTTCTCCTTTATTTCACCCCTCATTCGATTAGAATTCACGAACCAAACTCACGATGAGTTGTATCATAGATAAAGGAGTTTCCAGCATTTATAATACATAATAAGCCCATTTATCCATGGTTGTTTACTGAAAGATATGTGGATACATGCTGCAGTGCTAAGCGTTGGACTGATACGCTCGCTTCGACTGGTCCATAATCGCCATCGCCTGCTGGTGGGACAAGGATGCAAGGATTCCCGAAAGCTCAAACAACAGTTGGTCCTCCTCATGCCAAATTGGTGAAACTATCGTCACGACCAGTGTATTTGGAGACCAAAAGAACAGGCTAAAAATAAGTTCAAATAGTTTTTGGCAATAAAAAGAAAAATTATAATATACATAAATTACCAGACAAATTATCATCAATTTCATTAAAACTTAGGAAATAGGCATGAAAGCGAGAAACATTTGGCAGACAAAAAGTAGAGAGGCGTCAGACGGCGATGCTGGTGATGGTAGTGCTGGTGTGCCTGAGCGTGGAGCTTCCGCATGGAATCCTCAAAATCCTCGTCGCCATTTGCGGCCAGAAGTTCGCAGACGACGTCTACTCCAACATCGGGGACTTCATCGACTTCCTCTCCCTCCTCTACTCCGCCATCAACTTTGCCGGTTCCTTTTCACTTTTATTCTATCCATCTCTCCCGATGCTGCTTATTGTGACTAGGTTCAGAAAATTTTGTCTAGTGTCAGAACAATTTCTTCTAAATTCTGAAAAATGATTCTTTCTGAAACGAATTCCAATTTTTGCTGACTTCCCGCCAGATTCAAAAGAGGCGCAAAATGGGCAATGCCGACCCTTGGCGGGATAGAAATGAATCCCTGAGCCCTTCCAGTGTACTGCGGCATGTCGCGGGAGTTCCGGCGGACCTTTCTCCGCCTGTACTGCGTGCGGAGTGTGGACGACTCTGTGCGCAGCTCTGTGCGCCGCTTCAGCAATGCCTCCAGTCGTCGCCAGCGCAACACCTGCACCACCGATCTTCCCACCAGACTTTAGAGCCACCAACCAACCTCTTTGCCTCTTCTCAACTGTCGATTGCCGCCTTTTCGCTTGCATGTTTGACAATGTTCCATGGTTGCATTGAATAAAGGGGTGTTGAAATCAGATGTAAATTCAAACCTAAACTCAGAGCTGTGACAGTCCTAAAATCAATTTTTTCAGAGCTTCCGAATTTAGAGCAGAAGAAGTTGATAATGTAGAGCACTTAGGGCAGCAAATTTGGATTAAGAGATAAATAAGGTCATGAATTGGATGTGTAATTGGATGATAGGGAAAGCTGCGAATGTTCTCTGGTAGTTCGACAGCTTAATTTTTATTTTCTACTCATAGTTTTACTTCGGCCACCTGCTTCGGTGTACTCCCCGAGTAACCACTGCACTGCTGTTAAGCTGTTTCAAAGCTGAACTTATTTTACTGACAAAATGTTTTGCAAATGCACTAAATTCCGCAAACTTTCTAGACAGACTCGGGAATGGACAAATCATCAGCTGAATGGGAAATCACAAACATGGCTCGGAGTAATAAGCCAATGCTAAGAATCACAATTGGTAGACATTTATGCTTCAACTAGAGGTACAGAATTCGGCAAACCTAGTGGGATTTTTGTAAGCAAATAAGTAAACTACCTTAGCTCCCTAATCAAGCTGCAGGTCCATTCATAGAAAAGAAAGGTAAGTCCACTCACTGCGCCACTTTTCACCAGGCCCGGTGCCAATCCTTTCCACAAACCTGCATCAAATATATCTTCCGATATGGATACATTGTCAAGCATGGCCTTCTATAGGCATTCTATAGGAACAATATTTTTAACGTGTTTATATTTAATGGTTATTGCTCGCAACACTATGCGCTAAAAAAGCTGACTAAAAAAGCCTTCCTGCCGAAGCATGAGCTGGATGCAGTGAAGGCTGCTGTCGTAGTGACTGGTTCGCCCGAAGCCTTGCCTTCCTTTCTCGAACCCCATCACCTGCCCATTGCTTTTCTTACTCGCCAGAAATTCATTGCCCAAAAAAGGAGTCCCTCCCCCAGCAGCGTCTGCATGAGCAAGAGGCATAGCAAATTTTATCAGAAATGGTCAGTCTTTAGGTTGGAGAAAGGAAAACCATGAGACCATGAGGTTGGAGTGAAACCATGAGACGTTTCTTGACCACGTCAAAGGGGTGGGTGGAGACTTTGGCCAATGTGCCAGCTGCCATACCGCAAACACCATGCCCAGCATGGCCTTTAAAAATGATTGTCATGATTTGTGCTGGGTTGCATGAGGAAGTACTGAGAAAGGAGGTGTCGTGTGTTGTCCTCAGCTGCACTCCCCGCCAAGCTCTGTAGAAGGCCTCTTTCAGCATAAAAGTTAGGCCTGAAAGCGCAGCGACCTACGCAAGTAGCTGGCAGAAACTTTAGAAGTTGGAGCTTAAACTACGGTACCATGCTATTCTTTAGTCTAGTTTTCCATGAAAGTTATTTTAAGAGATGCTAGTGCAAAAGGGTGTGAATAAACCAGTGTAGGGGGCGACGTAGATGGCAGCGGGACGCCAGCCTTTGTAGAAAGCAGCCCAGCCTTCCTCGCGCCCAATGCGAAGCACTCCCTCCCTTGCTGAGCCGTAGACCTTGGGTGTTGGCGGTCATGCATGCATCGATTGTCCATCCAAAATTGACGAAGAAGCACCGAATGCTGTCGACTCTGAGCCACGAGGCGGGTTCGCACCAGGTCCGCCGGATGCGCCACACTCACTGCTGCCAGGCCAGCGCTGCTTCTAAACGCACTTCTAGCTGACTGCCGCAAAAGGCCATTTATTCAAAGTGTCTGAGCGAACCCTCTAAGTATTTGTCGAAAAAGGCCATTTTCAATTTGTCTCAGTGTCACTATAATAAATATATCTAGGCCAAAGTGTAAGTCTAAGTCTAGGCAAGGGCGGCTATAAAAGCAGCTAGGGCTCTTACCCGGCGATGAAATTGTTAAGATGGCTTTGAGTCCCCAGCAAATCTTCCACTGCTTGGTAGGCGGAGAACTGAAACTGCATTTTGTCAACCGATCCTTCTGGTCATCGAATGCACCGCAATCTTCAGCGAGCAATCATGCTTTTCTGTCTTGAATACCTTGAAAGGAGCAAATACCTTGAAAGGTTTCAAAGAATGAACCTGGACAGAGCAGTAGAGGATGCTGAGGACCTGGCCGGGTATGTGGCCTTTCCAGAGAGCTGTCAAGCCTTCCTCGCGACAGATGCTCAGCAGAGCTTGACTCATGCTCCTGTACTTGCCCCCGCCGTGTTGCTTGATTGGCTCCTCTTGCAGCTGCAGTTCACTTATCTTACCCATCCTCTGCACGACAGGCAGACTCATGACTGCAAAAAGATTTCCAACTACATCTCTCTTTGCCATTTATTTTTTCAGCTTGATATCTACGCGCAGCCTTGACAAAAACAAGAGAGTGAACAACAAATTGCTGAGTTCGACTCGCGATTGGCTGCCTTCTACGAGTGATTGGAACTAGCTTGAACGGTGATGGATTGAAAGCAGAGCGAGAACCTCAAATCGAATTTTGATGACATCCAGTGGCTGAGTAATGGCTCTGGTGGCGGCACCGCTGACGAATCCTGCCAAGGCCGCCTCCCATTCCCCCATCCCTTCCTCCATCCTCCGCCCACTGCCTGAGGCCAAGAGCTTCCTGAGCCCTGCTTAGCTGCGCGCTTTCATTTCAAACTGCGCAGAGGGAGGCCTGTTTGTTCATCTCGCCCGATAAAGCGCGGCCTTTTAATTTTTCACCTCGGGGATGTGAATAACGGACTTATATTTTTCAATTTTTTTCTTAGTTGGTCGTAAAGAAGAAAACACTATGTTGGAAAAGCGAATGTCTTGTTCAGTGCAGCAATTCGAAACACCCAATTCAAACGAAGTTATTCTTGCTGACCTGCAAACGCATCCATTTTTCAAAATCTTTTCATCATTTCGACCCTGCTAGAATGGTAAGGTAAAGAGTATGGCTCTTTCAATGATGAATCCAATTGAATTCCAGTTTGTTTGGTTTCGTGAAGCAGATGAGTCGACGCAAGGTCAGCCCATCGCAGGAATCTTCTGACCGAGTGGAGATAGACGAAATCCAAAAAACTTCGTCTGCGCAGCTCCACTCAAAATTACCAAAAACTCAATGAATTCTTTAAAAATAAGCCTATAATATTTTAACGAAAACCCGAAAAACTGAATATATGAAAAGTAAACCAATGACCAATCTTCAAAGTTAAGCCAGAAGGTCAGCGGCATTGCAATGACAAGGTATAATAAGTATAATCAATCGGCGGCCAGACTTTTCCTTTTTAGCAATCGGGTCCGTAGTGTCCCGTGCTGCGGTTGGGGCTTTCCTTCAACACCGAGAGCTGAGAATGAGGAGGAAATGACATGAGAGAGGCTGTTATAGGATGGTTTGCCAGTTAATTGGCTGCTATCCTTTTAGTAAAGGATGCCCGTCTGTCCATAGCACAGAGAAAGAAGGCTCTGCCGAGGTCAGAAGGTGCAAACCCCAATGGGCAACTGCATGAAATTAGTAGCTTTCGTCCATGATTTCACAGGTAACTTTTAAAAGTGTAGGATGAAGTCTGTGGGCTGAAGACTCGGGGCATGTGCAAGGTGCAAAGAATAATTCAGCTAATCGTATTATTGACTTACGGCATATTTATTGTCCCTGTAAGAAATTTAATGAATATATAGATTTTTGCGCGGCCAAGGCCAGCTTAAGCAGTTACCCCATTTTTGCGTCCGTCTGTCCGCATATATATATATGTGTCTTTCCGGGGGCGGGCCTCCGCGGTTTTTCAACGAAATTGGCTGATTTTTTGCATGAAGGTCCGCCTGGGTGGTATCTCCAGGCCATTTTTTGCGCTTGGCGTAATTTTGCGTTTTTCGCACAAAACCTAAATTTTTGATGTTTCACAATACGAAAAATCATAAATCACTGGTTTTTCAATGAAATTTGCTGAATTTTTGCAGGAACGTCTGGCTAAGTAATATCTTGAAGCTGGCAAAAGGAATTTTCGAAATATTTATTATTTATCGATTTATTGCAAAAAACCTAAATCTTGATGTTTCAAAATTTTGAACATGCATAAATCTATGGTTTTTCAATGAAATTAGCTGATTTTTGGTTTGTTCGTCTGGGAAAGTAATATCTTGAAGCTGGCAAAAGGAATTTTCGAAATATTTATTATTTATCGATTTATTGGCAAAAACTCAAAATTTTGATGTTTCAAAATTTTGAACATGCATAAGTCTATGGTTTTTCAATGAAATTAGCTGATTTTTGGTATGTACGTCCGGGAAAGTAATATTTTGAAGCTGGCGAAAGGGAATTTTTTAGTATTACTCGATTTATAGTCAAAAAACAAAAATCTTGATGTTTCAAAAATTTGAACATGTATAATTCATGTCTTTTCATTGAGATCTGTTGAATTTTTCCATGAATTTTCATCTTGTTGGTGTCTTGAGGTGAGGCCGCGCATCTTGGCAACAGCCGAGAACACCTTGTCTGAAACATCAGTCAACAGACCAAAGTTAAGTGCTCAACTATACCTGGTTTTGAGCATATTTTTAATGCTTTTGATGTGTCTAGAATTTCTTCTGTCGTGCAATGGGCAAGTGATCATTGACGAGTTGTTGATTGGGGCTGCTTAATTAACTTTGAATTAAACCGTCTGAGAACAAACGATTGCCTCAAGTTTGGGGGAGATTGCCACGCTTTAGCGACTAGATTCAGCACAGCACCACATATCTGTTTCAAATGCGTTGCTCTTATGCACCTCTCGTGTCTTGCCCATTGTTCTGGCCAAATTGGAAACTTGTGAATTTTAAATTTTAGCCTTATTCTTGGTTGAGAGAAGGCGGCTATTGAGGAAAGCTAAACAGCGAAAGCAAAAATATTTCAGAAAAGAATTTACAACTGTATCAATCGATCATAATAAAAAAATTGGCGCATTGTGCAATTGATCTTAAAAACTCAACAGCAGCATTTGAATTTTTCAGCAACTTGGCGTAGTGCATAGATTGCGCTCTCAAGTTTAATCACTAGATGTCTCAATACGCCCAATGCATGGGGCACTGAGCGTTTTCCAAAGAATATTCAGGGCTCTCAGCCGCTCTGCGATAGAGGGCGAGACTGGTTGTACCTGAATACGTTGGGTAATAACCAACGAATTCATCTATCCTTTTCCCTATGAACCTCAAGCAAAACCTCACGAACCTCAGTTTGCCCTACAAACACTCGTTTGATATTGATTCCATTTAGCACCAAATGCACAGAGGCCTCTAGTGTCGATGACAGCGGTACCAAGCGGTCGGTTGAACACATTGGCTTGGCTCCAGGAAGTTCTGGCGACGCCAGATGGCGCCCTTGTCGTTTTTATTCAACCGGCGGAATCAATGAATAGCGAAGAGAGGCAGAGGTACTTAGGGGAGGAAAGTTGCAGGCAGCAAAGAAATTGAAAGGGTGCATCTTGTTCTTTGGTTATTACCCATTGTATTCAGGTACAACCAGTCTCGCCCTCTAGACAGAGCGGCTGAGAGCCCTGAATATTCTTTGGAAAACGCTCAATGTTTCGTACATTGAGCGTAATGCAGCCAGATTTCTCGCCCACCTCCATTCTTGTGAAGTCAATCCCTTCGTTTCCTATCCCCAGACACTCACAGACGTACCACAGATAGGCAGCTGCATGCTCAGTGTCTCCCTCTTCTCCAAAAGTATCGCCTCGCACGATGTACAGCAGAATCGGTCCCTCCTCAAGGATCGTTGCAAACTAAAATTCCGGAACGGAAACAACGGGAAATCAGCATGGTTCAAAATTTTTGAGTGAATGAAATATATTCACAGTTGCTAATGATGGCAACTTGTAAAAATGCATTGGAATGCATTGGGCCTCAGATTCAACTTTGTTTCTGATATGCCTTGGAGTTGATTCAAATTTTTTCATCATCTTTCATAATTGCAATCTACGAGCAGAAACAAAAGATAAGGACAAATCCAACTGCGCGGTTTCAACCTTTACTAGTGTGGTTGATGTGGTGAAAAGAGTATAAGAAGGGTAAAAGAATAGAGAAGGCATCGCTTCTCGGCCTTTTGGCTAAGATCAAAGTGTAGTATCTGTTCTTATCAGCTTAATCTCTGATACGTCCCCTATTGGGGACAATGAGATTATCTGATTTTTGTGAACAGGCGGAATGTGGAGGCTTGCTTCCCTTCTGCCACGGGTTGGCCCAGTATTGCACTGCCTCTGGGATCGGCCTTTGACCCCCAACCATTGGGGGTCGATATTCAAATAAGTGAACAATGAGTCTATTCTACGCTAGCTCCCTTTCTGCTTACATGCCAGAAGGGAAAGCAGCAGTCTCGTTTCTACTTTCAATCTACCAGTATTTTTTTGCTGAAAAACCACTGGTTTTTAATATAAGTAAACTGCCTTTGCCTTCGTTGGCGATAGCTAGTACCTAGTCATGAGCCTAAAAACCTGGCCTACCACAATTGATCGCTGGCCAATACAAAAAAAGCGATAGACGTTGTCAACCTATGTTGTGATCGGCTTGCATTGCATCTAGCAACCCTCATCATGAGAGCCTTCCCTTCGATCCTCAGCCAACAGCCAACAGCTGCTTGATCGGTGCCAATTAGAACTTGTACTTTTCACTGTCAGTGGCTAGAGCAAAGCGAAAAAGAAAACGAATAAACAGCCACTTGTCCTACGAAATGAACAATTTCATCTGAACGGCCTGACCAATCAGGCGGCTCAAAGCACGTGTGCCGCAAAAACCAGCAATCCAAAAAAGCCCGCCAAAGCATGCCCAGTAAAACATGTGATCAATGGCGTGAATTCCAGCGCAGTTTTGACAATCGCTCTAATACCATCCTTCAGTCATAGACTTAGTTGCCAGTCTTACAATTCCAGAGCAGCAGGTCTTATGCAGAAAAGCAAGTCAGGTCAATCATAAGCTCATCGCGCCATCAAACTGAATAGCAAAAACAAGTGCCAAAAACCGATTACGCATCGCTCTCGGCCACAAGCAACGACCATCAATCGTCGGCCACTGCTCCACCCGCTGTCGTGCCCCCCCCCCTCCCCCCGCCTCCCACTAGCGCCTCATCAATTGGGTCAACCGGACACTGCCTCTAAAAAAGGCGAGTGAGAGCCGGGGGGAGGCGAGTGAATCCAGCGAATCGAGTGAATTCAGCGAATCGACAACCGGACACTGCCTCTAAAAGGATGTTTTCGCAGCCTGCCACCGCATAAAAGCCCCGCTTCCTCAGCCAGAGCAGTGTCCCTGCCAGTTCTCCCAGTGCCTCCTCCAGTTCTTCGGCATGCGCTCCCTGCTGCTCCTCCTGGGCTGGGGTCTGGTGCTGGTGTCGGGCCAGCGTGAGAAGGTGAAGCACGTGGTGAGCTACGCCCCGTCCACCTGTCGGGAGGTGACGGCGCGGCGCAGTCGAGAGTGTCGGTGGCATTCGAGTTTGGACGGGAACGTGGACCTGCGGGTGCTGGGCGGCAAGATTGCGGCCTACCAGCTCCGCTGGTTCAGCGGCTCCTGGTCCGGCTGGTTTGTCCCTGGGTGAGTGTCCAGCTTTTGCCTTTGTCATAGAAAACGGCTGGAGAAAGTAGCTAATTTAGATGCTTTGCTTGAAATTTGGAATTTTGTATTTTTCAAACAGGGCTTTGAGTTTTCGCAGTAATTCTGGGATTCAAATTAGGCTGTGAGGCTGTGACGAAGCCTAAAAAGGAGGAAGTAGCCTGTAGAAGATGTTCAGGTGAACTGCAGATACAACGATGTTGACGATAAGGTGAATCTGCGAGGCGGCGGCGCATGCAATGCCGGGCGCAACACTATGCGACGTCGATGGAGCTACTTCTTCGTCTTGCCTCCTTTTACACTCCTCTCTAATCTCTCTGAACAGCACCCTTTTCTCTGCAGGATCACGAGCACCGTTACATCATCTGCGATTGAAGATCCGAAAGAGGAGCTCATATTTTTAGACTTTCCGCCAACTGCAATATTCCACGTAAAACTAACAAACTTGAAGTATTTGTGGGCGATTTGCATTCCATGGCTTTTCAATTCAAAATGGGGCAGTTTTAATAAATCAAAGAGCCGTACAATGTTCAAAAACACAAATTTCACAAACAAAGCCATATATATCCCCTTTTGAAAATGTCCGTAGCAGGAAAAAGCAAACCGACGCATCATATGCTTCATTTCATGCTTCTATCCCATCTGACAGTGATAGAGGCAGGCCTACAAGAGGTCAGTCCACCTTGAGGAAACAAACAAATGGCTTGCCTTGAAGCCGCAATGAACTTGTAGGCACGAGACCATGCAACCTCTCTGTCCCAGGTCGCTGATCTTCTCCTCCTTCCGCCGCCAGATCAGCCTCCGTCAACGCATCTCAAATTATCAGCCTCTTTGGTAGCATTCTGTAAATTCTGGCTAAACTTTACCAAACACGATGAGGACTATGAAGCTCGGTTTATTTTTGTGCAAAATTTTTCTATCCACATTTTTGGCTTGAGCTTTTGGTTTTTTGGTTTTGCAAAAAATATTGGCCGCAACTGAGCGCCAAGCAGCAGATTGTGAGGGAGGAAGGCGGCTAACTGTGCTGATGCGGTAGGATAGAGCCGGGAACGTTGACAGCAGGCAGACAGGCGAAAAGACTCTGGTGAAAGTAGCCTGGCTTTCCGTCCACCTCTGGACAGCTGATGATCTACAGCAGAGACTTTGCCCAGATGCTTGAGTTTTAGCCGCCGGTGCTAGGGGGTAGAACGAAATAAAGCAGACTGTTGGCCACCAACTACGGGGAGAGCTGGAACAAGTGCCACAGAAGAAATGTGACTATATAAAACGTTGCCAAGTTAACCCGCTATTGACCCTCAATATAGCTGAAATTTTATCTGCTATGGTTTTGATTTCGATTTGCATTAGCATTGATAAAATTCCAGTGAGACTTTTGCTCATTTTCCATAACTTGTTTCCTAATCCCAACATGGCAACCGTGGCTATGAAATTGTTCATAATGCACAATTGACTCCGCAAACAGTATGTATGCTAAATTTTGTTTTCGATTTAGCATTTTTGGCGTTATCAAACAAGTATATGGCGCAAAGCGCAATAGGTGACCGCGGAGCTAAACATGGCACAAAACATGAGTTTTAAAACCCACAAAACATAACCTTTCAGGAAAAAAGTTTGCCCAAATCCGTTGAGAATTCGTCATTTCACAACATACCCCATTTTTCAACATTTCTACCCAAAAAAGTAATGTTTCAAATGCTCCGGGACTGGTTCCACCCATCCAGATCTTTCTAAAATGTTATTACCTTTCAGCAAAAAAAAAGTTTGTCCAAATCTGTTGAGAATTCACCATTTCTCAACATACCCCATTTTTCAACATTTCTACCCAAAAAAGTAATGTTTCAAATGCTCAAATTCCGGGTCTACCCCTCCAGGTCTTCCTAAAATAGCATTACTTTTCAGGAAAAAAAAAGATTGTCCCAATCCGTTGAGAATTCGCCCGTGGACAGCATTTCCAGACACACACATATATATATATACATCTACTACTAGTGGAATCTGCTGCTTGGACAGTTGCATTTTGTTTTTGGCGCGCAGTTCAGTGTCTCTTTCCATGCGCGCCCAAAAACAAAATGCAGATGACGCAGCAGATTCCACTAGTAGTAGATGTATTTCCTTGACTTTTTGCTCGAGGCAATTACAAAATTTGGAGAAAAGAGACCTACATTTGGCTTGCCGATGGTACCAGTTATTTCTTCCACTTTTAATATAGTATAGTAGAAAATGTATAAATATTTATTTTATTTTATAATTTATGAAAAAAAATTAAATAAAAAATAAACTCATTAAAAAATATACCAAAAAGAAAAGAATCGAAAATGTTAAATACCATGCAATTTTTCGGCAAACTGACATAACCTTTTTTGTGACATTTTCAAGGCTTTTACTTAGGGCAATCGATTTTTGGGAGAAGAAAGAGCTTTACTTTTGGCCTACCGAAGGTACCAATGTTTTCTCAACTTTAAACACACAAAAATAAAAATGAATGCCTGAGATGGAATCGAACCTACTAGGCCCATACACCTATCCCAACGCTTACACCACTACACCACAGGTGCACATGGCTCCTCAGTTTTACTTAAGACTTATGAATAAATAAGTTCATGAGGCCCAGGGACCCGGGGAGGGGAAGTGGGGGGAAGAAATGAATACCTACTTTCATTTCAAGAATAGATGCGGAGGAGAAGGAGAAGGAGAAGGAGAAGAAGGAGAAGGAGAAGGAGGAGTTCGGACAAATGGTTTTGAGTGATTTTCTCAAGAAATCAGCAACTTTTTGATGAGTTCTCGCGAGTTTTGGTCAATTAGATGATGCTCTTTCTAATGAATCATAGCGATAGGATTTTTCTGTGAGGAGCAAGAGCCTTATCAATTTTAAGATCTAGCAATAACCCTTAAAACGTACACCTGGGTCGAAAAGAGGGGCTGGGCGCTGACACTTCGCTAAAGCTCCGTTCGCGCCAGCCCAATACTAGTAATATAGGTCAGTGGCCGCGCTTCGCGCGGCCACACTTTTCATTCCTTTACGGCATATGAATTATTTAATTTCTTTTTATTTTTTTTGATAACATAAAATATTCATTCCAGTAACTGGTGTTTATTCATCACAGGCATCAAGCATCATCGTACTGCAGCTCAGCAAAGATCAGCATTTTAAGTTCCACCAGATTTCGAAGTTCCATGGATTAGAATGGAAAATTTAAAGAATAATGACTGTAAGCATCGCAATAAGTCAATGTGATCTCTGGCATTGAAAACCTGCATATCCCTAATAATGCATACCATTTAACATCAGCTCACTGAGTAGGGCCAAAATCGCGAAAATTGACTTCACTCAATGAGATTTTTTAATATAATTGTTTCAAAAACTTGAAAAAGTAAATATGCCATCTTAAACATAATTGTTTTGCCTTGAATTTAAAAAAAAGTCCGCCAGAAAAAGTTAAGAATTGAATGAGCTACAAAGGAGTAAAGTCAGAAAAGGGGCAAAAATGGCGAAATTTGACACGTTTTCAATCATAATTTGCTTTTAAGGAAAAACCGCGAGGACCGTAAAGCATATTTTTCCAAATTTTCCGAGATCTATCCAAAATGCTATCATATACCTGGCTAGACTTAGAAACCATGCCACCCGAGGTACCCTCCAAAAATGGCATCACCCGTATTATATAAGATATATATATATATATATATATATATATATATATATATACCCCAGGACAAAAGTTTAGTAACCTCTATAGACCGCGGAGCGGCCCTTCGGGCCGCTCCGCGGTCAAAAATCTAAGAATATTTAACGATGACAATTAACTTTCTTTGATGTTGGAATAAAAGATTGAATGGTGAATGAATGAAATATTGAATGGTGATTTGTTGTCTGAAAAATTTACGCGATTTCAGGGCCACATTTCCAAAGAAATATAGAAAGCTGAACGGAAATCGTACTAAGTCACATTCAGTGCAACGTATTTAAAGGGATATTGTATTTACAAATAGCTCAAATGAAGTTTTAACAAAAAGTTTAAAATGTTTCAAAATTGTGCGTTGCCTCAGAAATTGCACTTTTCTAAACAAGACTAAATTGTCTACATCAGAAAAACAACTGTCTTAAACAAAGACCTGTATTGTCTACATGAGAAAAACATAAACACTGGTTGATTGCAAGTAAAACAATTATGTCTAGAGAGTCGCTGCCTATTCAATTCTGCAGATGGGTTCTAACACTGTCCTTTGCTAGTCTGGATCATTTATTTGAATATATTTGAATACATTTATTTGAACGGCTGGGCTCTGGAGGCGCCTGACGACTGCGGAAGCTTTCCTTGCATCTGTCCATGCCCTACTGGAAGCTGATCATCTTTGACCGCTAACATGCCATCCTCCTCTCTTCTCAACTAACAGAGCGCCTTACATGCTGTTCTGTTTGTTCCCGTTTTCTTACGGAAGAAAAACCAAAGAAGAAAGAAGACCCCCAAAAAGTTGGGGGTCAAAGGCCGATCCCAGAGGCAGTGCAATACTGGGCCAACCCGTGGCAGAAGGGAAGCAAGCCTCCACATTCCGCCTGTTCACAAAAATCAGATAATCTCATTGTCCCCAATAGGGGACGTATCAGAGATTAAGCTGATAAGAACAGATACTACACTTTGATCTTAGCCAAAAGGCCGAGAAGCGATGCCTTCTCTATTCTTTTCCCTTTCTTATTCTTTTTTGACCACATCAACCACTCTAGTAAAGTTTCAAAATGCGCTGTTTTAGCCTTGTCCCTTTTCTGTGTACACACATAGATGCATGTACTAAATCACGTTTTGTTAAACTGAGTTTTCATAGAATACAACGTGTCCTGTCCCAAATCACTTGATGGATTGATTGCATCTTTTGTTGCTGCTCATCAAACACGACTTTAACTCAAATATAAGGTGAAAAAGTCGATAGAAAATAAGCTGGAAAAAGTTTCTACTGCATGTCGGAACAGAATTACAGTTTTTAATGAATTAGTGACTCAATAGTTGCTTTTGCAAACTGGCCTCATTCATTGACTGTGCCTAGTTTCATTCATTAACGAATGTATAACACTGTCAAAATTGTTTTCTTAGAAAACTCATGTTGTGTCATTATGCCCAATGCAGGAAGCACTGAACGTTTTCCAAAGAATATTCAGGGCTCTCAGCCGCTCTGTGCAGAGGGCGAGACTGGTAGTACCTGAATACGTTGGGTAATAACCATCAAAGAAGGTGCACCCTTTCAATTTAGTTGCTCCCTGCAACTCTCCTTCCCTAAGTTCTTCTGTCTCTCCTCATCATTCATTGACCCCATCAATCAAAGAGGGCGTGTGAAAGAAGAAGGGATTCGAATGGCTTTTGATCAGGTAGGTGGTGTGGTTGGCTTTGTTAGTGGTGTTGTTAGTGATGTTATCTTTAAAGTATGGAGTGGCCAGAATAAAACCAGACACCCAGATACCTCAAGCACGTTCAAGGCGCCAAGTGGATGTCGATGCCTTCAACTGAACATTATGGACAAGAGCCTGGCTAATTTGTCCGAAACTCAACCACACGCAAGGCATCTACTCCGAAGCGTTTGTTCTGAATCTGAGGCAAACAAAACATGACGTGATAGAAGATAAGTTCGGCTATTTCCTGTCTCGCGATGAGATGGAGTGGCGTCACTGTGCATGTTGGCGAATAAAAGTACTTTTCTGGCACGTTCTTCTTTTGAGGTCATTTGCTTTCTTCTTTTGTTGGCCCCCCATGTCATTTGTCTTAGACTAAGTACAAGCTATCGTAGCTATTGCCTACTGTGCTTAGTTTTTCACCAGCTTGCAATAGTTCGCCACAACTAAATTACATGAATGGATAGTTTCGCTAAAGTAAAGTAAAAATGAAGAAAGAAGCCAAAATTTAACCTAGAAATAGACTGAAAGGTCGACTGGTTTTGGAGGCAGCAGAAATGTAACTTCTATTTTCCTTTCCATGGTTCCCCACCATGACATTATTCCCATGCTGCGCTTTGCGTTGCACCAACTAAGCTTTACACAGTAAAAGCCAGAACCTATTGAGCTGAAATATTTAGCAGACTGTAAATTGGAGACATCGAATAATTAATTTTATTATATGAAAGTTCAATTTAAAATATTTACAAGTCAGGATCACTCGCTCCGATTTTTGGAAAATCAATAATTTCACCATAGTTATTAGAAGTTATCATCCATGCTTTAGCATGTGACGTCAGTAGTTGGGGTTTGGATGGGGAAGGGGTTCGGAGAGTAGCACATGTTTTCTATGACAGATCCTCCTCAGCAATTTCTATTTGCTTTTGCCCTTTTTCCTATTTGTCCAAACTCACCCAACTGATGTTTCACGATGCTATGCAATAAACGGAGGCATGATTCCGTTTCCAATCGTTGTTGTTGGTTTGCTGGAAACAATACTCTATCAGCATAGTAACTGAAGCATTGCCAAAAATGCTGTTTGCTGTGGTGAGGCTGCAGCCGCAGGGAAGCGGATCGGAGGAGAGCTGCCTCAACTGTGGCCGCAACTATCACTACTGCCCCGAGCCCAACATTGCCGAGATCACTGCCAACGGTAGCGCACCAATGGATTCGCCCGCTTTCGGCACAAATGCTGCCACAAATTTGTCCAACACAGGTGGATAAATTTTTGGTTTAAAATTCCATTGCATTGTCCTCTGTCCTGTGATAGTGATACCATTATTGTCAAAAGCAACCAGACTAGTAACGTGAACGCTTCCTGAAACATCTGAGCACCACTTACAAACGAGTGCAGTTTCATTGAAAAATAATGAAAATCCCAGCAGGCTTTTTAATGTAAAAAAACACGCGATTGTGTTGAAATTTATTACAAAAGCAATCTATTTGTGACCAAAATCAGTTTCCTTTATATCTTAATTAAAAACAGGAGCTTTGGAGTCTACTGGAAATTTGTCCACTGTTTCAAACAGAGCGTAAATTTCCACCACCAAACTGAGTTGTTATTGATTGGAAAAAGAGCTAGTGTAGCTGAACATCTGGGACTATTACGAGGACTCCGCCTTGCGTTGCCAGCATCGTCACTCCACTCTTTCGCAAGCACGGCGTTTTCAGGCCTTTCTGTATACCCGGGGCTGAGCTAGGGGGGGGGGGGTGGGCAAAATTTAAGAAAATTTTTTGTTAATACAAAAATTCCTACATGCGCGCGAAGCGCGCAAAATTTTTTTTTCCTTATCTAGCCAGACTGCTGTTTTTTTTACAAAAAAATTCCTTTTCATATAAAAATTCAAGTTATGCCTGCGGCAAAGCAATTTTTTGGCTAATTTATTAAAATGCAATAAATTTTGAGAAAAATTTAAGATTTCTTTGGGAAATTGATGAAAAACTTACAACATTCTGGCAAATTTAGAATAAATTTGACCTTAATGCGCGTAGCGCAAATTTTTTTTGACTATTTTTTCTTTTATGAAAATTTGTCAAAAGATTTCGGGGGGGCATTGCCCCCCCCCGAAATGGCTTCGGGGGGGGGCATTTGCCAAAAATGCCAGACCTAACTCCGCTCCTGCTGTATACTGTAATCTAACGTAAAGTTAGCATTGCTGGCTTTTTTCAAGCAATCCTTCAAGATGGTCAGTATTTGGGTAAAAAAGGTCAATTTTCAACAGGCAGGTAATTTTAGGATTAGAATGGGGTTAGTAATTATTTGTGCAGGAAAGGCGTCTAGGACCTTCGCCTGCAGCCGTTGAAGGCCGGCCAGCCGGAGCAGTTGGATCGGAGCCCTAGGAAGGGGCTAGCATGGGACGCCTGGGCAAGCTGTGCAAGAAGCACCGTGCCAGTCTCATTCATGAGGTTCCCTGCTGCCCGGTTCTCGGATGCTTCACTAACCAATTGCATCGGGGCATGAAGAAATCTTGACAATTACACTTTGTAATTGTCGAGTTCATAATATCGCGCATCTGCAAATTAACTGGGGAGCTTAGCTGTACTAGGTCCTATGTTTTTGCACCACGAGGCTAATTGGGGGATATGTATTCGACTACAGGTGAATGTTATGCGATTGGAGTTGTTTAAATTGCAAATTTGTAGTTCGTACTAAACTCTATGAATAAATAAATTATAGAAATTTATGCATTACAAAACGTCACAAGAATTGTAGCATATTTAAAGGCACAGTGTACGAAAATGCACCTCCTCCGATTGAGCTAATATTTTTTTCCTAGTTACAGGCCACCAAGTTAGTGGGGCAAGCATATTCAGTTTTTTCACTTTTCATGAAAATTTTTGAGAAAAAAATTCCCAAATTTAACACGTTGTAGCATAGGGAAAAGTGTAAAAAAATCCAGAAAAAAAGCAAAAACCTCCAAAAATGACCAAAAATGGCCATTTTTGGCAGTTTTTAGACCACGCAATGTTATGCTTTGCGATTTTGCTGAGTTTAAACATGCCAAAATTACGATCTCTACCTATGTCACATATTTTGGCCTAGCATGCAGTAGCAGAGCATTTCACATTTTTTGGCGAATTTTTTTACTTTTCCCTATGCTACAACGTGTAAAATTTGGGAATTTTTTTCTCAAAAATTTTCATGAAAAGTGAAAAAACTGAATATGCTTGCCCCGCTAACTTGGTGGCCTGTAACCAGGAAAAAAAATATCAGCTTAATCGGAGGAGGTGCATTTTCGGGTATTGTGCCTTTAATAACATAGCATAATAGGATTGGACGAATGTTTTCTGTGTAGGAAGTATCTTTTTGAGATAAAGGATAAAATAATTCATATTGGCGACACAAACTAAAAATGTTTCTTCAAACAAGTGTTTAAAAGTCGTGCCAAGTTACCATTGAAATGGGTCACAGCATGCCAGCGAAAATTTGGGAGTGGCCATAGCATCATCGACTTGGGGCAAATAAATAGAATTTGAAAACACAATAAAACATAGGTCGAATTCTTGTCCTCCAAATTGTACAACATTTTCACGCATGTTAAGAAATCTATCATTTATTATTGCTGAGAGCAATTGGCTTAAAAAGATAAGCAAAAATGTTAATTACTTGAAAGCAGTGATAACAAATGCAAATTGCCCAAATTGACTTGCCCAATAACTAGTTTCAGTTATTTTCTGAGCCCTTAACATTTTCGAATTCATGACCATTTAATATTCCATGTCAGTCAATGAATCGATTAAAATCCGTTCCAAGCATGATCGGTTGCTCCGAAGCATTCAAGCATGCCTTCGCGTGTGGCAGCATCAACGTTCACTTTGTCCACTATTGCGATACTCGCACCGCTGAAAAAATATCCTTATCGCTTTTTCAGAATGGATCTAAAAAGAAAAAATACCTGCATGCTTCTACTCTAGTTTGATGTCGCTGTAGGTTGAACCTTTTGCTCACTCGAAGTCCACAGGCACTGCAGGCAAAGGGTTTGAGCTTGAAGCAGGCAAGAACGTGCCAACGCATGCGTTCCAGTTTCTGGCTACTGCTAAATTAATGTTCATAATTTTCGCGCAACAAAAAGCAAACCTGACCAACCATTTTCGAGCATTTGCTAAATGCAACAGACTTGAGCATCTATTACAAGCAACTGTAGTGTCGCCTTCAGAGAAGCCTAAATCAGTGATTGCTTCATTCTGATCGCTCCTTTTCTCTTCAGCAAGCATGTCTGGGGCCTGCTTCACGTCAGAGTAAGTTTGACAATTGCTGGGTGCCTTGGCAAGATCCTGCGAAGACTGCTTTTCCAGCAGGCGTCGACAAAGCAGCTCAGCAGAGAGTTGGACAGGCTGAAATGAATGCTGAAGGAGGACAGCATGCATTGCTGCCTCTCTGGCATCAATAGCCAGAAATTCGCACTGGGAACAGTTCCATTTAGGCAGAACGGTCATCCTTCCGAAATGGTATCGATTCAAGTGCACCGCCAAAGCTGCTTCTGAGTTTGCCGCTGCACAATGCTGACAGTCCATTTTTGCAAGCTCAAATGAGCCAACGTATGATTTATCACGCACATAGTTGGCGTTGAAGGCACACTGAATGCGATTCCGATAAAGCTGATGTGGCTGTTGTGTAAATTTGCAAATGCACTAATGGAATAATTTACTTCGTTCATGAAAGCTTTGATTTTGAGACGTTTTGAAAAGAAAGTTTTCGAAATCGATTTTTTTTGCATCATTTAATCATGCAGGACGAGGCATTCCGGCATGAGGGCAACCAGCGCGCCGGGCTCGTCTACGGTGGGAGTGCGATAGTTCCGGCCGATAATCCACATCCCCCCGGCCCGTCCACCCTGGCTGGTCTTTCGGCGCGATTTCGGTGAGCAGATTTGCACCCAGCTTACTGATGTTTCGCTTTGTGGTTAAACTTGGTCCCCAGATGCACGTCAGCAATAGGTTGCTTGTGTGTGTCTTTATGCTCAAAGTAAGTGAATTTGTTTCTGGGTTAGCAAAGTCCAGAAAGTATTAATAGTTTCGATGTATAGCGTTTCAGGCAGTGGTAGCACAAACTAGAAAAGCAATTCCAAGTTGATGCATCTTCTCCAGGCTCTTGCCACAAATTGCCCCTTTTTCGATGTGTCTCAGCGTCACTGCTGATTCCATCTAAGCCTAAGCCTGAGTGGCACAATGTTTGGTGCTTTAACCTAAGCAGAAGCCTTTTGGAAAAGTAGATGATTTGCGGTACGAACCTGGCCTGCCTATTGTGATCAGGACTTGATGAGTGGTTGGGCCATAGCTGGCTGGTTGGAGCGTCTGGGCGATTGGGAGCGCCTCCCCTCCCCGGTCTCCATGGACATCCTCTTCCCTCTCCTCCACTCAGTGGCGGATATAGGGGGGGGGGAAAAGGGGGACGTTTCCCCCCCCCCCCCCGAACGGATTTCGGGGGGGGGGGGGGGGGAATTCCCCCCCCGAAACTTTCAGGGAAGGGGACAAATTTCACCCTTTTAGATACATCTTGTCAAAAAAATTTTCCGCGCGCTTCGCGCGCAGAGTCTAATTTGGTCTAATATAAATTTTGACCAAAAATTTTCCCCCCCCGAACCAAATTTCTATATCCGCCACTGCCTCCACTCCACCGTCAACGTCGCCGCCAGCCTCGACCTGGCCGATGAAGTTCTGCCCCTTCCTTCTCTTCAACTCTGTTCAGAGACGCTGTTTGCTTTTCGGCTGCAAGAAGAAGCTGAAGCCATGGATGCTATTTGTAGGCCTGGAAGCAATTTCGTCCCTAGGCAGGGTAGCAGCCGAAACGAACTGCTGCCCAAATGAGGCCCTGCCTTACAGTGATGAGCATTCCATTTCCATTCTGCCTGAAATGAATTTTTTGTGCCTCACTTTCTGATGTTTCACTCTGCATTCAATTTATGTATGGACAGACGTTGTAG
This sequence comes from Ptycholaimellus sp. GST1_10, assembly GCA_030248095.1. Lineage (NCBI taxonomy): Eukaryota > Metazoa > Nematoda > Chromadorea > Chromadorida > Chromadoridae > Ptycholaimellus > Ptycholaimellus sp. GST1_10. The sequence continues at coordinate 1,628 of JASANA010010694.1, read as the reverse complement.
CAATAATGATAGGTGTCAACCGCTCTATCCATCTCTCTAAATTAGTTAGCTGGGTAATCTTTTTAAGAAACACGTATAATGCCGCAAAGCGCAATGTTGACCGCGAAGTGCTTTGGATTAATGAAACAGTAAAATATGGGGATTGCCAAAAATGAAAACCGTTACTGAAAATACGCTTTTGTTCCAGAGATATGGCCAATAATGTTTTTGAAGCCTGAAAAACTACCAAGTGATCAGATTCCAAAATATTTTGAAATTGGGCATACCTTTACCTGTCCGCACACTTCGCATAGTTTTTCATGTATATAGACTAAACCCCAGCAATTTTTTTTGTTAGATACCTGCATAAGGCTTCGGGTGGTAAGCTCACAAAAGGAAATTGAGCAATACTGTTTTACTGAAGAGCAGGAAGTTTATTAGCATCAAAATTTTACACCTGCTAAATTGCCCTATGTTATAAGATAGGGCTTATCTTTGGTGTTCGTCATATTTGGGTCTATATCCCTTTTGGCTCATACCTAAGCGGCAATTCTAAAAGCCGGTTCTGGACCAAAATTTTACGAGGAATACGACGACGAAGTTTAATTCGCACCATTAGACCAAATATTTTGACGAAAATCGATGTTTTTGAGAAATCTCAATTTTTCATTTTATGGCATTGACTAGGTTTTTAGATCAAATTTGATAATTTTTTGTAGAAAATCTAAAAACTATTGGCATGAGAGTGTGCAGCTAATGTAGACGAACCGATCCATGCCCAATTTGCCTACTTTTGAGAAAATTTGAGTTTAACTATAAAAAACACCAAAAACTCAAATTTTGCAACCTCTAAGTTGGCAGAGCTGTCCTGACCTGGATATTGAGTTTCAACCCCAAGTATATTGATGAATTTTACTTATTAGTTATATATCTTTCCATTCCTGTCATAAAAATGGGGGGTCAAAAAATCCATGGGTCTCCCACTCGTGCCCCTAATTAATCGCGAAACATAGTGAGCCTGATAGAAGAACAACACATGCATAGCCAATGCACCTCTGCCAGCAGATATATTCTGTTGTTTGTTAAAAGCAGCTAAATGCATTGCCTACTTATGGACATTGGGTTTTAAAGAACGTTGCCAGCTTATGGAGCGCAAAATGAAAGCACAATATTTTTAAGCAACAGTACTTGATGTTAATTAACGCAAATAATATCGAAAAATGCTTAAATATAAAACCATAAAATTAGAGCAACAAAGATACAATTCAACAAGTATATGGCGCAAAGCGAAATAGGTGACCGCAGAGCGCATCCTATATATGAAATTTTGTCACTCAATAAAGCAAGTCTGTGGTTTTTCAATCAAGTTCAAAAGTAAGCACAGATTTAGAATCAACATCTAAGACTTGTGAATAAAAAATCAAGTCTTCTGTGCAATTCTCAAGACTTAGGTATTACAGCACAAAAACCGTATATTACTATTTTCAGTTTTCTACCCAGAAAAGTAATGTTTCAAATGCCTCGGGAGAAGTTCCACCCCTCCAGATATTCCTTAAATTTTATTACCTTTCAGCAAAAAAAAGTTTGTCCAAATCCGTTGAGATTTCACTATTTCTCAACATACCCCATAGACATTTTTCTACCCAAAA
>JASANA010010691.1:0-26217 GCA_030248095.1 Ptycholaimellus sp. GST1_10 | reverse complement strand
GATGATGAGCAAAAGGAAAAAACTTTAAAACTTATCAAGCCCAAGAAAAATATCGTTATCACCTAACATCAATATATTTGGTCATTGTTTTTTTGGAACTTGCAAAGCCAAAATCCCGACGTGGAAAAAAGATAATGCTTGCTGAAGCCTCATTCAGTGCCAGCAAACCTGTTTTATTTCTTACGCTATAATTGTTAGTCAAAATTATCCCATAATAATCGCATTTAATATATCTGGTACCATCGGCAAGCCAAAATGGAATATTTTTTCTTCCAAAAATTCGATTGCCCCGAGCTCAAATTCAAAGAAATACATCTACAGCTTGTGGAATTAGCTGAGGCACCCGCATTTTGTTTTAGCGCGCACTGGAAAGTAGGGCAATCGAAATTTTTGGGAGAAAAGAGAGGTTTGCCGATGGTGCCAGATATTTTTGATTTAAGCCACAACAAATCCCATATCGCTAACGTCCTTATAATTTTGTTAAAACACCCAAAAGTAACTCCATGCTGTTACCCCCTGCTGAGCTGAAATGGCCAGCCTAAATCAATATAAGTATATATCTGGTACCATCGGCAGGCCAAATGTGAATCTCTTTTCTCCCAAAAAGTCGATTGCAATCCAGGTTTAAAGTCAAGGAAAAAATAGTCTACTACTAGTGGAATCTGCTTCTAAGACAATTGCATTTTGTTTTAGCGCGGGGTCCAGTTGCTCTTTTTCATTGCGCGCTAAACCAAAATGCAGGTGATTCAGCAGATTCCACTAGTAGGAGTAAGGATTGCCTAGATTTTAAGAATAAGAAAAATCGATTTTTTGCAGAAAAGAGATGCACATTCGGCCTGCCGATGGTACCCGATGGTTCTTCCACTTTTAATATAGTATAAAATGTATAAATAAAAATTTTATATTGTTGGTTATATATAGTTATATATTAAGATATTATTGGACAAAAAAAATAAATACTTGATAAAAAATAAACTTATTTAAAAATATAACGAAAAGAAAAGACTGAGAAAATCAGAAATACAATGCAAATTTATTGGCAAACTAACATATTTTTGTGAAATTTTCATGACTTATCCTCAGGACAATCGATTTTTGGGATTCGAACCTACAAGTTTCACCCAGCTGTCCAATCGCTTACACCACTACACCACTGGCGTGCATGGTTATTTTGAATAACCTAAGGAATTATGAATAAATACATGAGGCCCGAGACCCGGGGAAGGGGGGTGGGGTTGGGGGCAGAAATGAATTGGGCTGGCGCGAGGGAGCGAAGCGAACCGTCAGCGCCCAGCCCCTCTTTTCGACCCCAGTGTACGTGTTAGGGGTTATTGCTAGATCTCAATTTTGATAAGGCTGCTGCTCGTCACAGAAAGCTCTAATCGTGTTAATTTTTTCTGCAGTGGAAAGAGCAACATCAAATTGACTATAGTTTATCTTTTGAGTTTTGCATGAAACGGTTTATTTAACCACGAAAAAAGCAAAAAACCATTTGTCCGAACTCCTCCTTCTTCTCTTTCTATTCAATGGACGATAGTAGGTATTTAGTTCTTCCCGTTCCCCCCTCCCGGGGGTCCCTGTCCTCATGTATTGTTTTAATTAATAAGCTTCGTTTCCCACCCCTCATATGTACCAATGGTGTAGTGGTGTAGGCGATTGGACAGAAGGAAGAACCTGGTAGGTTCGAATCCGACTCTGGCAATCATTTTTTTATTTTTGACCGCGGAGCGGCCCGAAGGGCCGCCTCCCGCGATTCTTAGAGGTTACTAAACTTTTGTCCTCATGTAGGTATATATGTGTATATCTGGAAATGCTGGGAACGGGCGAATTCTCAACGAGCAATACATGCTGTGCGTGTCTTGGTTCAGTTAGTGTATTTGCTTAAAAAACTTTTGTTTTTGTCAAGCATATTAATATGTTTGACTAAATGATTGAGATCCATTGGGTCAATTAATAAAAGTAATATAGAGCAAAAGTTGGGTAATGGAGAATGAGAAAAGGCAGAGACTGGGCAGGGAAGGTAAGGCGGAAAGAGGAGCAGCTCTTGGCAACTCAGGACGGGATGTGGACAGCCCTGTACTTGCCAATGTGAAGGGTCTTTGTCTTCACACCCAGGGTGAAGATGGTCTTGTCTTGGGGAAACAGCTCGACATTGCTCTCGTCCATGAGAATGCAGACTGTGACCAGTCCAAAGCATTGCTCGGTCTGGTAGCGCAGAGATGGTAGATGATGCAACAGGACTATGGGTATCATGAAGAAGCCTGACAAGTTGAAGAAGAGCAGTGAAAGATGAAGTAAAGAAAAATGAGGCTGCCCAACTGTAGCCATACTTATTGTTCTTTGTACTTCCATCTCTGCCCAGTGCCTTGGAAATGTCCAGGAACTAGCAATAGCAGGCCAGCATTCCGCCAGTCTTCTCATGGCAGTCCAGCAGCTGCAGTGGGTAGAACTCTCCCATGGCCGTCACCTGCAACAACTTGATGAAGCCAGTGTTGGCATCCTGAACATTGTTGGTGAAGCTTTAGTTGAGGAGCGTTGTGGGCAGGACATAGAAGAGCAGGACATTGGGCAGCTGGAAGCATGAAAGAAGCAGTGTGTATGGGGGCAGAGTGGAGGGGTAGCAGAAAAGGCAAGTAAAACCTCTCCATTGAGGACCATGTAGATGACCTTGGTGAGGCCTCCACTCACGGAGAATTGTTGGACAATCTCCATGATGTAGAAGGGGTAGGAGAGGCCAGAACTGTTGAGCCGGCTCATAATGTTGCCATAGATGGAGGCGGACGTCATCAGGTACTTTACGCGCAGCTTCATTCGCGTGAAGACCACCTTCACATTTGGAAAGGCCTGCCCCTCAGCCGTATTCTTTCCAAACAGACGGGCCTTGTTGGGTGCATTGTAGAGTATCACCTCACAGCCAATGCCTGCACAATGATAATGTCAGATTGGCAGAGGGGGAAAAGGGGGTCTGGTGGGAGTGAAATATGATGAGCTGGAGCTTTGATGGGGAGTCAACCCGGTGGGATGGCCAATCCTGAGCTGGAGGAGAAGAGAATGGGGCTGATCTGGTGCACCTCCTTGCTTCCCATCATCTGCAGTATGCATAAGTTCCAGTCTAAAAGTAGATTTAAAAGTAGGAAAAGTAGAGAGGAGTTGCGGAGGGGAGAGAACTTGGATTCGCCTTTACATCCATCTTTTGTGCCTGAGCAGCAGCTCCTGGATAGTAGCCATATAGAGGGCCGGCAAAGCTGCTCTTGGCAAACTCGTCCAGCTGTTGACTCAGCTTCCCCACCACCTTGTACTGGATGATGGAGAGGATGAGTCAAATAAAGTCGTCAGAGGCTGAGCAAAGAATGGTCTGCTGGAGAGGCTGTTCCTGCTTCACGTCGCTGGCCAGCAGGCAAAGCTTGGCCAGTCCACTGTCAGTGAGCATTCTGAGCAACAGCAAAAGTGAATAGAGGCAAGTGAATGAGAGGAACAGAGTGAGGTGAAGAAGAAAGCAAGAGAGTGAGCATTAGGATGAGAATGAAGCAAGAATGGACAGAGGAATTTATTAGATAGGATCATATACCGTATGGATTGCATTTTCAGGCAAAGCATCAAGGTCTAGACTGAGTAGGTGAATGTTGGATGGTAAAGCTTCATGACAGAGCAGTACATGCTTCCCTACTCTGGAGGTGAATGAGTCCAGTACTGAGTTTAGCACACTGGCCTTGTAGGGAAGCATGTAGTTGGAAATGATTCATACTGTAAAAAGATCCACACCGGAAAAGAGGAAGACATGACTAAAGTGACAAAGCAGTGAGCACAGACGAGTACAACTGCCAAAGCCTTGGAGAAGCATGAGTACAATGATGCTTGAGTGGTGAGCAGTTTTGGTGAGAATGCGGAGCAGAGTTTTCACAGAGTCATTGTTTCCCATCAGGTTTGGCAGCTGATCATCAATGATAAGTATATTAAGTTTGTCCTGCTCAGTGCTCCAAAAACTAGAACTTGAATACTCAGAAGATACAGATGATGCTACCTTAATTTCACTTTTTGAAAATGCATCTAAGATTTTGTCATAGAGAGACTGCCAGGTATTGAAGAGGAGGACAAGCTTCTGACACTGAGAAGGTTCTAGGTTGAAGTAGGCTCTAAAATTGTCACTGCTCAAAAGCTGGGATATCAGCCACGTTTTTCCACTGTTGGAGCGACCCAAAGCAGGATGCAACTTCCTATGCTAAAGGGCTGGACGGAGATGATGGGGAAGGTCTGGGTGTTCATGTCAGGCTGAGTAGTGAGTGCTGGAAGCAACGGAGGAGAAGAGACGTGAGAACCAATGGCTAATGATGCTGTCATTGAAGAAACAAGGGGACAGCATATGTTCAATGTGGAAAAAACTCTCCCTTTGACAACAAAAATGGTAGATAAAGTATAGTACATATATACCACACTTTGTTGAGTTGTTATTCTGAACAACAATGGTAGTTTCAAAAAAATCCAAAGTGGAATTTGAAGTTAGTGTATTGCATAATTTTGAACTATAAAATTATATGTTGTGTCCTAGTGAATCAAAAAATATGCATTTGGATTTCCAAACAAGGTATTCTTGGCGGTTGCCAAGAGATGCGCAGCCACGCTTTGGTCTTTGGAATGACAGATTTAGCTGATCTGAATCTCTGAGCCCTAAATCAGCCCTAAATTTAGCTGATTTCATTGTAAAACCAGCAATTTATGCTTGTTTATAATTTTGAAACATCAGGATTTTAGGTTTTTGACTATAAATCAAGAAATAATAAATAGTTCAAAAATTCCTTAAAACAGCTTTAAGATATCTCCATGACAGACGTACATGCCAAAATTCGTTTGATTTCATTGAAAAATTATGAAGTTATGCTTGTTAATATTTTTGAAACATCAAGATTTTGGGTTTTGACTATAAATCAAGAAATAATGAATTTGTTTTAAAATTCCTTTTAATAGTTTCAACATGTCACCAAGACAGACGTACCTGCCAAAAATCAGCTGATTTCATTGAAAAACCAGTGATTTATTAATTTTCGTTTTTTGAAACATCAAAAAATTACGTTTTTAGTGAAAATCAAAAAATTACGCCGATCCCAAAAAAACGCCTCGAGCCACCACCCAGGCGGACCCTCACACAAAATTTCAGCCAATTTTGTTGAAAAACCGCGGAGTACTGGCCACCAACAGACATATATATATATATATATATACTAGTAATATGGGTCATTGGCCGTGCTTCGCGCGGCCACACTTCATTTCTTCACATCATATGACATCTTCAGATTCTTTTTATTTCTTCTTTCAAAAGCAATGAATCGAGTCTGTTGATCACAGGCACCAATAATATTTGCTGAAATGAAATTAATTTTATATCTCAGAAAAAGTCAAAATTTTAAATTCAACCAGTTTTGGAAGATTGTAACATCCACTGATCAGAAATGCAAGTTTAAAAGATCAATGACTGTTAGCATCGCACACAGTCAAAGTGACCTCTGGAATTGAACATCTGCATATTCTTACTAATGAATACCTTGCAGCATCAGCTCACTGAGTAGGGCCAAAATCGTGAAAATTGACTTTACTCATTGGCATTTTTGAATATTTTAATTTCAAAAAAGTGAAAAAGTAAATTAATGGTCTTAAACAGAATTGTTTTGCCTTGAATTGAAAAAAAAGTCCGACAAGAAAAGTCAAAAAATTGAATGAGCAAGCAAGTTTCAAAGTGAAAAATGACCAAAATTGAGAACGTTTTCAATCACAATTTTTTTCAATGGAAAACTGGCGAGGACTTCCCTACATATGTTAAAGAACTCACTGAGATCTATCCAAAAAGCTATCATGTGCCACGATTTGATTAAAAACCATACGGCGCCAAGGCCATCCCCAAAATGGCATCACCCATATATAATAAGATATGCGGAATTTGGACGAAAAATGGGGTAACTGCTTAAGTGGGCCTTGGCCACCCGCCGCTTCGGGCAGGGCGCCAGAGCTCCTCCGGCCTCCGGGCATGTGTGCTACAGCCCCTACGCTTTGCCTAGCATGCTTCGCATGCTAGGCTATGCTCCGGGGCCTCCGCACCCATGCCCTACGGCCTCCGGAGCTCTGACTGCCCTGCCCTCCGCGGCAGGCGGCCTTCGGCCACGCAAAAATTAAGGGTGTCCAATGTTGGTTGTTGAAATTGAGCACAAATACTTGATCTTGGTCAGATGAAAATGGAATGAAAGAATCAAGTCTTTTCTCAAAATCACTGAAATAAAAACACCCATGAAAAATAAAGTTTGTTTTGTCAAGCATATTAATATGTTTGACTTATTGATTGAGATCCATTGGGTCAATTAATAAAAGTAATATAGAGCAAAAGTTGGGTGATGGAGAATGAGAAAAGGCAGAGACTGGGCAGGGAAGGTAAGGCGGAAAGAGGAGCAGCTCTTGGCGACTCAGGACAGGACGTGGACAGCCCCGTACTTGCCAATGTGAAGGGTCTTTGTCTTCACACCCAGAGTGAAGATGGTCTTGTCTTGGAGACACAGCTCAACATTGCTCTCGTCCATGAGAATGCATACTGTGACCAGTCCAGAGCATCACTCGGTCTGGTAGCAACAGGACTATGGGTATCATGAAGAAGCCTGACAAGCTGAAGAAGAGCAGTGAAAGATGAAGTAAAGAAAAATGAGGCCGCCCAACTGTAGCCATACTTATTGTACTTTGTACTTCCATCTCCACCCAGTGCCTTGGAAATGTCCAGGAACTGGCAATAGCAGGCCAGCATTCCGCCAGTCTTTTCCTGGCAGTCCAGCAGCTGCGGTGGGTAGAACTCTCCCATGGCCGTCACCTGCAACAACTTGATGAAGCCAGTGTTGGCATCCTGAACATTGTTGGTGAAGCTGTAGTTGAGGAGCGTTGTGGGCAGGACATAGAAGAGCAGGACATCAGGCAGCTGGAAGCATGAAAGAAGCAGTGTGTATGGGGGCAGAGTGGAGGGGTAGCAGAAAAGGCAAGTAAAACCTCTTCATTGAGGACCATGTAGGTGACCTTGGTGAGGCCTCCACTCACGGTGTATCGTTGGACAATCTAAAATGATGTAGAAGGGGTAGGAGAGGCCGGAACTGCTGAGCCGGCTCATGATGTTGCCATAGATGGAGGCGGATGCCGTCAGGTACTTTATGCGCAGCTTCATTTTGTGAAGACCACCTTCACATTCGGAAAGGCCTGCCCCTCAGCCGTATTCTTTCCAAACAGACGGCCCTTGTTGGGCGCATTGTAGAGTATCACCTCACAGCCGATGCCTGCAGGATGATAATGTCAGATTGGCGGAGGGGGGAAAAGGGGGTCTGGTGGGAGTGAAATATGATGAGCTGGAGCTTTGATGGGGAGTCAACCTGGTGGGATGGCCAATCCTGAGCTGGAGGAAAAGGGAATGGGGCTGATCTGGTGCACCTCCTTGCTTCCCATCGTCTGCAGTATGTGTAAATTTCAGTCTAAAAGTAGATTTAAGAGTAGGAAAAGTAGAGAGGAGTTGCCGAGGGGAGAGAACTTGGATTCACCTTTACATCCATCTTTTGGGCCTGAGCTGCAGCGTCTGGATAGTAGCCATATAGAGGTCCGGCAAAGCTGCTCTTGGCAAACTGGGAGAGGCAGAGATTGGCCACAAGCCAGGTTTGCTGAGCCCAGTCACTGTTGTTGCCCTCCACGGTTTGCGTGTTCATGGCCAGGCAAGACATGTGTTAGAAGGAGCCCATGGGCATGCTCAGGTAGGGCACCTCTATGGCAGCCGGCAAGTTAGAGCCATCCATAGTGACCACCTTGAATGTTTGGTTCAGCGTATAGGTGCTGCTCATCATTTTGCCGGGATTGGCAGGCGGAATGTAAAAGGAGATGGTGTCCTGAATGGTTGAGTCCTCCCATCCGGGCAGGGGCATGATTTTTACCTCCTGAACCCGCTCCAGGTCCCGGGCAACTGGAGCTCCAGAGCCGGGAAATGCAAAGTCACTGCTAACAAGCATTTTCTAATCTGCTGCAATGTGTTGCCGGATTTGCAGCAATCAATTTCCCAACTGTTACAGAGAGCTGATTGATTGAATTTTATCAAATCTGAATCAACAAAAATTAACAAATCAACAACAAGAAAAGACAAATAATGAAGAATGGAAATAGAAATAATAATGGAGAGTGAAAAAAGGGTAAATGTTGTTCAAGTCTGGTGGGCGGAGGGGAGGCTGGGTGTGAATGTGATGGGGGTGAAGACAAAACAGGTGCGGCAGTGTACGAGTGAAATGGGAAGGGACAGTGGCTAGAAGATGGAGCCGGGAATGCCCTGGATTTTTGTTCATCCTGTCTTTTTCGCACTACCACCGCCCTTTGGTTGCCCAACAGATCCCTGAAGCTGGCACAGTAATCAAATCTCAAGATGCTTCATCTCTCTGCTCAACTATACCAAAGTAGAAGCCTGACGGCGCCCACGCTGGGGTCCAGGTTGCCTCTTCTTGCCAGCTTTCTGCCTGTGGGCTGGAGCACGTTGCTTTTGCCTGGCAATTTTAGCAGCCGTCGCCTGGCTGTCTTTTGCCTTTGACTGGAAGCCTGTCGTCGCCTGCGCTCTATAGTTGGCCCCTCTTGTTGACCAGGAGAGGTTTGGCGCATCCTGCCTCTGAGTCAAAGATTGAGCTGGCTCCAGCAGAGGCAGCAGCCACAGATCCGGTCACTAGGCCGTAGTGCGGGTCACCAGCAGAAGCTCCACTGTTCACCTCTCCACTAACTCTGGCCAGGGGAAGTGAGGCTCTGATGGGCTGAGAGGCCTCTTGCTCACGATCCTGGCTCTCAAAGCTGGGCAGTGGATTCAATGAAGAGTGCCAGAGAGGAAACATTTTGACAGACTGTGTCTCCTCAGATTAACTGTGGCTGCAGTGTAAATGTAAAGAGTGAGAGATGGGAAGCACAAGTAGTTTCAGTGAAAGAGCAGAGTCGGCAAAATTATAGAGGATATGGTATCATACACTCAGCTGGATCAAAGTGTCTGTGCAAAGTGAAGAAGAAGCGTAAGCTGATTGTAGGTGCCAAGCAGCAGAAGGTGGTTCTTGTTGGTTCAAAATTGAAATTTCAAATGATCTACAGTATTTATACAAAGTGGAAGGTAAACATTGGGCAGCCCTCCTTCTAATCAAGAAGAGGCAGGGTATTTAGCAGAAGCACTACCTATAACTATAGGTAGTGTAGCAAGCCAGGGCTGGGAGCCATCCACATTTGTGGCCAAGCAGTCGGAGAAGAGCCGTACGGTGGAGGCTGCCTCAAGCACTCCCTCAATCTCCCCCCTCCATCCACTGTGGACCAGATAGGTGCAATCCTTGATGCAAACGCTCCAATTATCTGTAAATCACCAGCCCTCCTTTGGTAATATAAGATAGCAGAAAAAACTGGGCCAACTACTAACTCCCGTCCAGATCAATGCAGCTCTTGAGGAAGAAGATAAAGACACAGTTGGTTGCCGTGCTGGTCTCCACGTCTCAGTCAAGATTGGTGAGGGATATGTGGAGGTAGAAGGGCTTCATGGTCTCTACTACCGGTGGGGGGCTGGATGAATGGGCAACAGTTGAGAATATGTAAAGGACTCTGGCAGCAGTCTTCCGTCCAGCGCAGCCAGCCAGTAGGAGGCTACTGCAGAAGTGGTGTGTACACTGTGAATGGTGAACAGAGCTGTAGAGAAGGTTGGCTTTTCATAGGCCTTGCTGAATCGGTGAGCACTGGAGCATTTGCTATCGTAGTACACAGTTCCCAGTTGACAGTGAACAAGCTGGCCTGGATGAAGCCATGGCTGGCCAGGAATGCGTCCGCTTTGAGCATAGGCAGCGGCCTCTTTGCTCAGCTCATGCGCATGCTGCTGTGCTCTGGCACTGCTCCAGGCCTCAGGCTGGCTGGCCACCTGATTGGGGGAGACGGAAACCTGGCCCGGGGAAGAGTTGCATATTTGAACAGCTTGTTGCAGGGCCTCAGGCAGCATAGGCTTTCAATCGCTGCCAGTGGCAGATTTTGGAGCAGCCCGTATACAATTTGCTAATCCATGCAAAGTTCCTGCAATCGTAAAAAAAGTTCCTGCAAAGTTCCCTCTGAAAATAAACAAGAATTAAAGCAAGAAAAACAAGGATATTATTCAAACGTATGTGGTCGGTTGCAAGTAAATTAAATTGTTTTCCACTTGTATGAAGATAAATAGTTGGTTTTTCCATTGTTCTAGTTTGGACAGAGAGAGAAAAGAGAGGTGTATTAATAATGAGCTGGCAAGATTACCGATGACGAGTTCCACAGGCGCAACGTGCGATTGATTCAGGCTATTGGTCTGATACTGCATAAATTTGAGGTGACTGAGATGAGCCTGAAAGCCAGCGGACATGAAATTGCTGCCCCTGTCTGACAGAAAGAGTGGACTGGCAGAAAGGTAAATGTTGAGCTTTCATATAATTGCATCAACTGAGCGGATGGCCAGTGCCATGGAGAATTTGCTCACAAACTCCAGTGCCACCTGCTTAGGGGCCATGTCCATTCCAACATAGGCATTTCTGGCCCTGATAAATGATGCGGGCAAGTGCAGTTGTCTCCTCAGTAGTAGAAGAAGAAGATGAAGAAGAAGAAGAAGACTGGGAGGTCAAACCAGGGCACAGCAGCTCCGATTACCATGCCATTCATGCCCAGAGCTCAGTGTGGAGAGTGAAAGTGAAAGTGACAAAAGAGTGGCAGACTACAGCGACAAAAGTAGAGCTGAATGGTGACCTCTGCATCATACCAACGGCGTACAAAGGCAGAGGGGATGTGAGGATGGAGTTGGTGGACAGCTTGTACCAGCCTAGCCTTGCTCTGGTAGCCGACAGGGGAATAGTAGACACTGGCCACCAGGTGTGTCAACCTATTTTTCTCCGCCTCCTCCATATTTGTTCACCACCTCCTTCTCCTCTACTTGTGTGGTGTGTGGTGCCCAAGTTACAAGGAAGACTGCGCAGAGTACAAATGATAAATTATCGTAAATTACATCAGGATTTTGGTATAGAATGAGGAAAAAAGAATACAGACCAGGAAAATGTGTGGATTATATAGTAGCAGAGAGAGAGACTGTAAGCTGGAGAAGATTGAGAGATGGTCTGCTATTGTGAAGACATGAAACACACAAGGACTGGTCTCACTGCTGCTGTGAACTGGTGGGGGTGGCATTGAAAGAGGGGGCCCTGGCTGGGAAGGCTGGTTGGGAGGAGGCAGAAACATAAATGGAGGAGCTTCATCCATGGTCATAGAATTGTTGAGAATAGCCTCCCAGAGGATAGAGAGCCACCTGGGGGTAGGTTGTGTGTTTGGATCATAAAAGGCAGGGGCCGGCGGAGGCTGGAGCTGGTTGGTGAGTAGGCCCCCCATCTCCGTCGCTCCTCCGTCTCCCACCAGAGCCTCACCCATGCTCTGTCCTGGTTGTCCAGAGACAGGAGGAGGATGAGGAGGCTGAGCATCAGCAGGAGGAGGCAGCGGAGGGGCGGGGAGGTTGACGGGTCCAAACATTGGTGGTGGAATGGTGCCTGGAAGAACTCTCTGTTTGACAGAAGGGGCAGGGCATACCATTGCATCAACAGCACTCCTGTTTGCCTTCCTCTTCTCTTGCCCCTTTTGCCCACGCCGCCTCCCATCTACTCCATGCTCACCAGTGCCTTCTTCTGCTGCAACTTGTGTGTTTTCTCAAAAAAGTTTTGCTGGAGAGAGCAGTTGGTGTCCGCCGTATTCCTTGGGTCTGTGTCTGTTTGTGCATGAGAGAAGAATGAATAGATGCATATTCCACAAAAGCATCAAAACTCAAGGGGGAATGACAGAGAGCAGACAAGACAGTAGTTGAAGAAGAAGAAGAAGAAGCAGAGAAGAAAAGGGGTTGAAGGCTGGCTGGTGGTGATGGCTAGGGGACCTAGGTTATAGCGACCTGCTCATGTTGGGGCACCGACGGCAGCCAGGTGTCCAGCCCTGTGCCGCAAGCCTCCTCACCTCTGCCGCTGCCGGATGCTGCCTTTAACTTGCCCACCTCTGGGAGAGGCACGGTCTGAGAGCCATCTCCACAGACTCAACGCTTGGAGTAGTGAGCGCGCAAAATGGTTTTTGCAATGGTTAGTGTGCGGACAGCATAGTTGGTTAGTTGTTTGCAAAGTGAATGATTAATGACTGTGAGAGGTTCATCTGAAGAGTGGGGAATGGCTAGAGCAGTGAGGCGCCTGCTCTCTGTTGCTGCCTCCTCGTGAAGGGCCAGTTCTCCCCAACTCTGCTCCAAGAAACTGGCAGGATCCCCCAGTTGACCATGGCTGAGCACCAGCTCCTGGTGGGCGGCAGTCTGCTCAGCCAAGAGCTGCTGCGAGGGCAGAGAGCACAGGCTGAGTTGTCTGGCCACCTCGAGTCTGAGACAGGCCAGGAGCTGTCCAAAGGCCAGCGGGCATTGGAGGGCCTGGAAAAAGCTGGTGGGACCTAGAAGCTGGCGATTGGGACAAATGGTGATGCCACGAGCAGCCATCTTCTGCCCAGCCACCTCTGCGTACAGCTTACTGCTCATGCCCACAAAGCTGGTACCCGTTTTCTCCACAGTGCGTCACTGTAACACTGGCGGCAGGTGTGCAAATCTGCAATCACTCGCCTCTCTGATTATATACCTGTTACTACTAGGATGACAAGTATTAAAACTCTATACATGCCCCCCCAAATATGACTGTATCACAGCACATGTGTGTCATGGCAAGGCAGGTCCCCCCCCCTTTGGGGGGGGCCTGCCTTGTCATGATACAAGGATCCCCAAGCATGTCAGCCTGCACCAGACCATTGACCTGCTCAGCGACAATGGCTGCCAGCATCTCAGACTCTGTAAATGTCTTTTCCAGCAGGAAGAGGGAAGGCGCATGGCAGTAGGAGGAGCAAAAGGCCACCAGTCTAGCGTTTCTAGAGACAGAGCGGCAGCCGCCGGCCTCCTGGAGCTGGGCCTGGCCAGCAGCACGGGCCTCTGCAAAGCTGCACTTGTAGTACTTGTAATAGTTGAACTTGCAGGAAATGAGTTGTTTGCAAAAAGCATCCAGAGCTGCTGTGAGTCCCAGTGAGCATTGGCGTGGATGGAGAAAGTGAGGCAAAAACTCGGCCATCTCTGGCTCTGCTCCAGCCAGTCTGGCCAGTGGACAGTGCTCATGGCCACAAAGGCTGTGATTGCTCCCGCACCCGTTTACCTGCACACAATCATCACCTACCCACTCTGCTTCTTCTCTCAGCCCCCCTATTCTGTATATGACAAACCTCTATGACAGCTCACCTGCAGCAGGCTGGATTCCAATGCTGAGTGCAGTAGCGCGAATGGCGGCTGGCATAGGGATTGCCTTGGATGCTGCACAGCTGCTCCAGTCCAGGCGGGAGCGGAGAGCTGTCTGCCAGGCAACTCTCCCACAGGTCCTCCTCCTCCGCCCCCCCTGCCCCCTCCTTCTCCACCCTCTCCTCACTTGGGGCCGGGGCCGCCCAGAGATTGGCTGCTGGGGGGGGGGCAGGCAGAGGACAGCTGCTGGCCAGAGAAGGTGCAGGTGAAAAGGCAGGAGAGACCCCATCAGCAGAGGCCAATGGCAATGAGATTGGAGAAGACGGATGGGGGGTGGGGGCTGGAGATGGGTGGGGCTGCGTCACTACTGGAAGGTGGAGCGAGTCACTGCAAAGGCTGCTGCTGGCAGGCACAAAGCCATCCACTAGGAAGCGATACCAAAGCTGGCCTTTGCAATAGCATTGAGGAAGGGTCTCATTGAGGCTCTCTACAGTGGGGCTTTTGAAGCGTTTTGCTTGCTGTGGAGCTGCTGATGGGGCAGCTGGCGCAGAGCTGGTGGCTGTGCAGGGTGGAAGCGGAGCTGAGCATCTCTGCTCATGCAGCGGCTGCTTCTTCTTCTTCAGCCCACTACACTTCTTCCTCCTCTTCTTCCTCCTGCCCTGCTGCTTTGGTGAGGTAGGAGCTGGAGCTGAGGATGAATAGGAGGATATGCAATGATGATGCGACGTTCGGCTGATGTCCTCATTTTCTTATTCCGGGCCTTGTGGTGTCTGTTCCCCCGCACTGTTGATGAGGCTGAAGAGGAGGATGACAAGGCCGAGGAGGATGATGATGATGAGGCCAAAGAGGATGATGATGAAAAAGCCGAGGGGTGTGACGGCCTGGTGGTGGTGGTGGAAGAAGAGGATGAGATGTATTGCTCCTGCTTGCATTGCTCCCGCTCCCGTTGTCTGCTCCGAAAGCTGGTAGGATCCTGCCACTCCTCTGCCTTGTCCCCCTGGACTGTTGCATGGCACAAAAGCTCCTCGTCTGACTCCCCTGCCAGACGCTCCAGTGCCTCTGCCAGCCCCCCCCCCCCACTCAGAGGCCCCTCCACACCTCCCGTCTCCTTGTCTCTGCCCTTTTCCTCCTCCTCCTCCTCCCTTTGCCACCGTCCAGCTGTATGCTGTAGATATTGCCTCAGGTAGGCGCCAATGGTCTCCTCCCAGATGGCATCCACTTGCGCACTGCCCAGCTCCTGATGCCCCAGGCACATGTACACCTCACCTCCACTCCAAACTCACTCTCCACCATCACACCCTTGCACTGCTTAAAGTAGCCCAATATCTGAGCCACTGTTGGCTTCCTGGAACACCAGGGGCATTGAGTAAAAGGTTTGGTGGAAAAAATGTTGGGGCATGCCAACCGAGGTTCCCCCTGCAGATGCCCTGCAAAGCTGTTGCCGACCTCGCGGAGAATGGGATGCCCACACAGCATCTCTGAACTGCTCATGCACTTTCCGTACATGGCGTTGGCTGCAATCCAGTCCCAGTTCTCCTTTACATAGACACATAGGCCCCTCCCAGCCTCTTCTTTTTACCATCAAAGCAGGCAATGCTCTGGACAAGGGAGTGAGTGCCATCCGCGGGGTGGTCGGTGGACATGACTCCAGCTGCGCTCACAGTATTTCCAGACCCTGCTCCGTATACCTCACTGAAATAAAGCTCAGGCTGCCAATAATGTTCTGGCAGAGCAGGCAAGTCAGTCGCTTGCCCAGGCTGTAAAATCGGACACCCTTTCACTCCACCTCTTTGAGTAGATAGTTGAACATGAATGAGGATATAGATAAAAAATCCCGGTAAAAGAAATTGTTGTTTTTTCCAGGCATATGGCAGCCTTTTGAAGGGACAGGAGAAGCAGTGGCTCCACGTCACATCAGGGGTACTCATCCAGCACATCCTTGGCTGTCTGCAGGCCTCTGGCCCGCCAGCCCTCGGACAGATCTGCAAACACTTCTGGGCCAGGGCGCGGTCGCTCCTTCCAGCCTCCACTGGTCGTTGCCCTGCTTTCATCTCCATCCTCCTGTCTCAAATAGTGCTGGAAACACAAGTAGTTGCTATCTAGAACATTGCTCTTGGAAATGGAGGAATAGTAATCTTCGTAGCTGAACTGGTAGTTGGCTGCCTCACCATTGGTGCTGAGAGCACAGTGTGCTTTGAAGTAGGGAATGCTGGTTTTGAGGAGACGTCCGTCTGGCAAATTTTTTTTGTTTGCCATTAAATGAGCGGCCAAAATGATTGGGGATTTGTAGCTTAGTAAATCAATAAATCTAAGACCCACCTTTTCTTCTGGACTCCAGCAGTCTATCAGTGTCAAAGCTGTCCCCTTCTTTACAAGTCAAACATGGCGACACAACATAAACATAAACTCTTCAGCACAAGATATAGACCTTTGTGATGAAGGATGTACAGGTCAAAGGCCTTGCTGTTCCAGCCTCCAATCACCAGCGTGCCCACATGTCGCTCCAGCTCCTCCTGGGTCAGTGAAAGAAGGCAAAAGAAGTAACCTCCTTCACCGCCTTTCCTGCCGCCCTTTTTGCAGGCACCGACAGACAGCTGGTAGGCCAGCTCTGCATCCAGACGTGATTGAAGGGGTGTTAGGCGCCGCTCCATTTCCGCCTTTGCCTCAAACACTACTGCCAAAAAAGATCCCTCCAGAGCTGATACACAGCTGAATCTGTCCAGGAAGTGGGCACGATAGAGGAGCTTGGTGCCAGCAATGGACACCCTGTCCAGACTCCAGCTAAAAACGGCACAGAGGAGGTGATGAGAGAACCAGGCTTGTGTCTTTTGTGAATGACAGGATCCTCGTGGTGGCTGTCCGCATGCTCCTGGAGCAGCAGGCTCTGCAGCAGCAGTCTCTAGCAACCCATCCTCATCGCTGTTGGCATTGCTTGCTCCCAAAGCCTCCTTCTCCTTCTCCTCCCTGCTCTTTCGCTCTGCCTCCAGCCACGCTGTCTCTCACTGATAGGTCTCCAGATCAAAGCACAAAAGGGTAGGATTGGCAAGCTCAGCAGGGGTTATGCGTCCACCATGGAGGCCACACTTTGCCAGTGCATCCATGAGGGAAGAGCGCGGCCTACATTCACGATTGCTATAATGGATGCGACACATGGAACCAGGCTCCAGCTGCATGGCCTTGGCAGAAGCTACAAAGGTGCAAGTGGACAAGTGACGCTGCAGGCACTGCAATGCTCTCCAGCTCTCTTCTTTGCAGCTGCTAAAGCCACAAAAGCGAGGGCATGAGTAGGTGCGGAGAAACTGAGAATCATCTGTAACCACCGGCCAACGATCATCCTCTGCAGACCATACATTGGGGGGTATCTTTAGACCCCAGCGACTGTAGACATCCTGCTCACTGCTCACACGCATCCTGCTCACAAAGGCCATCAACACTGAACTGCTTTTCTCCATCCCTACTTTGCCAATCATATCATAAAAATAGCACCCCAAGCCATCTGGTTGAACTAGAAACAAGTGTATGGTGCACTGAAGATAGGATGCCAGTTGCTGGAGCATAAGCTGCGACTGCTCCAGGTGAACACATAGACTAAGGTGAGGGGAGGCTGGGTTGCAACATTGAAGGGCAGCATCGCAAGCATGCCAAAACTCACTGGGGGCATACTCATCCAGGACCCTTTGAGAGAAACAGAGAGCATAGTTTACGCAGGCCCAAAATGAGAGTACTGGTGGGACTGTACTGGTAAACACTCAAGCTGTGTCCTCTTTGAACCACCCTGCTCACAATCCAGTGTCTGTGTGTGCAAAGAAAAACACCTAGGGGCTGGGGCTCCTGGTGGACAGGCTGTTTGGTATCCTGATGACCTAGGCCGGGTGCTGCCACCGCGTTGTTGCCACACCTGGGCTTGCCTTCCTCATTCAAACCGCTTGCATCTTCATTGTTCTCACCGTCCTCAACACACTCACATTCTCCTCTTCTCACTCCTCTATCCTCCCATTCTTCTGCTCAGTACTCACATTTTTAGCTGGAAACTATCTGCCACCAGCAATATTATAGACCCCCTCCTAACTGGAGGAGTAATGGTCAAAGAGACACAAGGATGGTAAAACCTGAACTGTAGGCGGGGGACGCTGCTGCTGTGACAGAATGGGTGCTGGCGTCAACAGAGTGGACTGGCCTCTCAGCCGCAAGACAGGAGCCAACCTCTCACCCTCCCCTCCCATTTGCTGCCAAAGTCTTGGGAGCCATGGGCGCTGAGGTGGATCTGAAAGTAGAGAATGAGATGCGGAGGGGGGTTTGAATGGAGTGGGATGAAGGAATGAAAGAACATGCATAGTGTGGATGCAGCGGATAGGCAGCGGTAGGCTGCGGAACCTGCAGTGCATGGACTGAGGTGGCAGAGAGTGTGTAGAGAGCCGCAGGAAACGGACTGCTTGCCCTCTGTCCGCCCGACCCTCCTGCATTGGGTGGCGGCCCCCAGTGGTAGTAGGCCATGGGTGAAGGTGGAAAGTGTGGGGGCGGCGGTGGCGGCGCTGGGGATGGTGCTGGTGCTGCTGTTGCAACTGGTGGAGGGCGGGGCACAGGGGGTGGCAGAGCTCTGCCGTCCTGGTAGAAGTAGGAGGCATAGTAGGGATGGGCAGGAAAAGGTGGAGGATAGAGCTCCTGTATTTCAGTATAATTAGGGTAGAAATTGATTGACTAGATTCTAAAGTCCTACCCTGTATCCAGAGGTACTCCCAGATGGAACATTAGCTTCAAGAGCTAGCAGGGGTTGGCCTTGGTGACTCTGCGGCAGAAGTGGGTGCCATGCAGAAGGAGCTGGTGGTGGCGGATGTGCAGCAGAAGACGGGGGCACTGGATAGGCAAAAGGCATCCAGTCCATTGCCTTGTGTCTGATGGGTCTGGCTGGAACTGACGGCTGCGATGGATGAGACTGTGCCAGTGAAGCTGGGACCTTGGCAGGCTGAAGCTCCTCAGCCTGTGACACCTTGGGCTGAGAACACCCAGAGGCTGGCGGCGCACCTTACAAATCAATAATACAATTTGAATTTACCACCCCTAGAGCATCCCACACCTTTCTGCTCCTCATGCTCTGCCTTGGAGCTGCAATAGTGAGCGAGCAGGGTCTCCATTGAAGCCAGCTCATCATTGTATTCAGTTTGATGATCTGCAAGTGTATTTGGAGTGCATTTTCTGTGACAATTTGCTTTCTTTATGCTCGCCCCATCAAAAACAGGGATGGTTCACAAATGCCCGCTCTAATGCATATACTTTTTGGCAGAGAAGGCAGGATCCCCTGGAACCAGTTGTGTGTTTTGACCTCATGCATTTCCCGGGCAGTTTTTTTATGAGGATGGCTTTGGGAAAAAAGTGAGGTTGGAATGAATACAAGCGCAAAAATCTACCTTACTGCAGCCCTTTTGTTGGATTCCTTCAACTGCCCTCTGTCCCAGGCCTGTCCATGCCGCCGCACCTCACCCGCCTGCCCCTTGCCTGCAACCATGTTTAGTGCAGAAAAGTTTGAGAATGGGGTATCCTTTCTAGAGCATTAAAAGTTTTTTTGCTTTCAATTGGTTCATTTTGATCTCAATTTTACAAAAGGATCCATGTTTGTAAAGTAAACATAGATGTGACAGAAACCAGAACAAATTATGCTAGACTCATCCTTTTTCCTGTGCTGTCAGCTCTAGTCAGGTCTTACACTGCATAGAAGGACTTTTCTATGCTTTATCTAGTTTTTTTGAGAAAGGTGCAAGATTATGAGCCCCCATAACTTGGACCTGCACCATGACCACCACTACCACCACAATACCTACCACTACCACCACACCTCCCACGACCACCAAGACTAGCACCAAGCCACCCATGCCTCCTCCCGCCACCACCACCTCCACCACCAAACGCAACTCAAGCGCCACTGCCAAACCCACCACCACCCTGTCAACAAGCACCAATTCTCGCGCCACTTCCCGGAAATCCTCACACAGTTGCACCTGCCCTGCCCAGTCTATGCTTCAACTCAATTTCACCTCCTCTCTCCTTCCCTCCAGGAAAACACTGTTGGTTCCCATTCTTCCCACCTCAAATTCTTTCCCTCCCAGTTTTCTACGCATAATGTTTCTCAAAATGCCAACCTGATGCACTAGGACAAGTTGTTTGTTGCAGCGTGGAGAGGCCGATGACAAAGGAGTCCAGTTGGGCTCCCGCAAACTGCACCACCAATCTCTCTTCAGGTTACCAAACTTTAGATCCCTGGTGACAGAATGAGATATAACTAGTGGAAGAGTTGGTGGAAGACAGAAGGAGGGGAGTGAGTGTAGCCCTTGAGAGACTGTGAAGAGTCTAGACTCTTTTATAGGACTATACAGAGATGAAACCTCATCACTTCATAAAAAAAACAATCAGACTCCCACCATGTCTTGGGCCGCCAGTTTTTTTTGTGCAGAGAACTTGCTATATTATTGTTGTTGATTCTTACAAGATAGGCTTTTCTATTTATGACTAAATGACAGAGCACAAAATGATTGCTAGATCCAAATGATGCCGAGTGTGGAGACAGTGAGCTGAGCTGGGGCCATCAGTGATGTCACGTTGAGGACACCATGCAGTGCTTCCTGGACGAGAAGCCCTTTCCCCAGCTGGGCAATCACTTATCCATCTACCCCGGGACCATCAACATCCTCATGCGCAAGGACATGGCCTGTCTGTGCACTGCCACCTCCCTCAACTTTCCCACCTTTGGCCTCTACTTAGCCTGGCCAAGCATGGCCTTTGCCCTTGCAGTTTTCCCTTGTTCCACTCTCTCTCTCTATCAACCCATCCCCTCACTCACTCCTCACAGCTTACACATCACTAATCTCTCTCTTCTATCCATCATAATTAGACCATTGTGCAGGACCTCCTCCGCTGGCTCCGCAAGGGCTACTACAAGGCCCTCATCATCTTCAAGGTGGGGGGTGTGCGGGGCTCCTGCAGGCGCCCTGCCTGCTTGTCTTGCGTCCTGTGGGTGTTGGGGGTTCTCGAGCTCCTCGCCCTCCCCAGTTTCCCCTGCTCCCTGGGTTCTGGGGCTCTGGGTCTTCTGTGGTCCCCTGCCCCCCGGCCCCCCGGCCCCCCCCGACCCCTGTCCCCCCCCGCTCCAGCGGCCTCCTCCCCTCTCTCGCTGCGGGGGGGAGTGATTTCTCTCTCGCCTGCAGCTATTGGCCGGTTAGGGAGAGTGGGGGTGCCCGCCGTCTCTCCCTTCTGCCTGGCCCGGGGGGGGGCGGGAGGGGTCCTGGAAGAAGATTCGGATCACCCGTTCCACCAGCCAAGGAGATGGAGCCTGAGAGGACATCCTGCTGTCCAGTGATGGTGATACTGGGTGGAGATCTGCTAGCCTAGAATGCTCCACTTCTCTGCTCCACGCACTCTCTGGACCTGGCCTTCCTCGTCAGCTCCTGCAAGTCTGGCCCAGATGGAGCTCACGATGTTTGGCTCTGCCCATCTCTGCTCCTGTGCTCTAGCCCAGACCGTCAATGCCTCCGCCGCAGCATCCAAGGCCATGGGCCTGGACGAAAGTCTCCGGCTCCTCAACAGTTGCCGCCTCATTTAGCACCAACTACTAAATGACCAGCTTCTATGTCCTCTGCCATCCACACTGCTCTGTACGCTCTCCAGCGGTGGCTGTCATGGAGATGTAGTGTATCTATATGCATCATAGAGTCTCAGGTACCTGGTGATAGCCTGCATGACCCATGAGGTGATGTTACATGTGGTAGAAGACAAAAACTTGAATTTTGTTCTCACAATTGAGCCATATCATGATCAAGAGCATAGACAAGACCCAAAGCCTATTCGCAATCTGCAGTCAAGCCATACTGAAGAGCAAGGGCAGGGTAGGAAGGCAAACCACTATTTTATGCGTTGTTTGGCATTTTTGCCTCATGCGTCAGCCCTGCAGACATGCCCTTCTTTGAAAGTATAAAATGCATACAAACAACAAAAAAATAGCCTGAAAACACAGAAATTGGGCTCAAAAACATCAAAATAGCCCAAAAACACAAAAATTGGGTCCAGAAATCATCAAAATGGTACAAATTGCACAAAAATTGGCTGTTGTGGACATTGTTTAGCATTTTTGTTATAGCCTATATCCATGCCCTCCTTTGAGAGGCATAGAAATGCAATCATAAACAATGGGAAAAAGAGCCTCAAAATATGGCTCAAAACAGGCAAAATTCAATAGAACAGCCTATGCATAGAAAATTCGCTACAAACATGGGGCTTAGCAACATTTTCAGCATTAGATGGCAATATTTAGGCCAAATTTACTCAGCCTATGTTTTAACATGGTACAAGCTGAAGTCGGGAGCTGTCGAATGGTACTATTTACAACAAATTTCGTTGCAAAATGGGAAGTCACCAAAATGAGCTTCGTTAGTTATCTATACTCAAATTATGGCAACTCCTATATCCATGCTGTAATTGGAAACGCTGGTCCTAAATTAATTCCAAACACTGATTGAGAAAAGATGAAGATGGAGGATGTGGGGGAATGGGGATTTTGGAAAGGCTAAGGCCAGGAGTGTTGTCGCACCGCCGATGTACTGTCGTTACCACCCGCACTTGCACAGCTTCATCACATTTCTTACATTTCATTTCACTTATTACATTGATAATTGGACAATCACTTAATCTTGATTAGGGCCAGCAGCTGTTTCAGCTGCTGGTTCTCCACGCAATTTCTGCGATGTCTCTTTAGCGCTATGGACTATTTCATCCCATTCATTCTTAGGCTGGCGGTGACGAATGTGCCGATAGAATTGGTAATATTCGGCATTCTTCCTTGCCGCAACAGCCTTGAGCCTGTCAGACCGGCGCTCCTCTGTTTGTTGTTCAGGGTCGATAGCCACCAGATCACCAATATTTTATCACCACTCTACGCCCACAGCCAAAGTGTTCCAAGGTAGTGGAATGATTTCATGTGTGATTTTGAGCTTTTTCAAGTTTGCCTCAAAATCAGGCCAATCGGGCATCCAAATATGCCTCAATAATGCATGATTTTTATGATAGAGCATTGCAATGATGCGGTAGGGCCCTATCCATCAAAAGGGGTCACTTTTGTGGATGTGGCTTCCCTCTCTTATCATTCTGACCATTGCCCCTTCAATCATTTTGCAGGGAATGAACATCTTGTCATTCCACTTCAGTGTCACATCATTCATCGCGCGCTCAGTGGCTTTGCACATAATTTCTTTGGTGCAAATGAGTCTTTCGGCCATCATTTGTTGAGTCTCATTTTTCTTGTTGTATGAGAGCTCAAATTTCAATATTGCGTCTGAAGGCATTCGCATATCCTTCTTGAAGATGCAGAAGGAAGGCGAGACGCCGAGGCTCCTGTGGCCAGCAGCGCGGTAGGCCATGAGGGACAAATTGATGAACCAATCAGGCTCAATCCATTTTGACTGAGCCAATTTATCAGAAGTCTTCATCATTTGCGTAATGACCCATTTTGTTTGCTCTAGGGTGATCAACTTTTGATCACTGCTTTGCATTGGCCATTGGCTTGTTTATTTCTGGCACTAGCTGTTTGGACAGTGCCCCTAGCATAGCCATTACTTGCTGAAAGAATTCACTTGTGAAAACACTTCCGGCATCAGGACCAATAGTGTCTGGCATTCCAAATAGTGCAACAACATATTCCACAAATTGTTCTGCAACATGTGCTGAATCCAACTGCTGAAGTGGAATTGAAATTGGATATCTGGAGCAAACACAGACCACAATTAATTTAGCCACATTTCCGCTTGAGGTGCACGGAAAAGGGCCCGCTATGTTGCATTGGACATGCTGGAAAACATCTCTAGGCCAGGGAAGGCTGATTGGCTCTGGCGCTGTGTGTCTGTTTGCATTCTTGGTTCCCACTCACAAGGCACAAGATCTAGCATATTTGGCCGCATCCCTGCCCATGCCACTCCACCAAGTGAAGGCAGCTAGGTGAGAGAGCATCTTTTCCACCGATTGGTGCATTCCTGCCCACGGGGCATCGTGAGATTCAAATAGAATTGGGAGTTGGAGATGGCGGGTGCAGACTGGCACCTCATTGAGGTGTAGTCGCTTCATCAATACTCCATCTTCTCTTAGCAGAAAGCCCTGTCGGGTCTGTTCTGCAGAGCTTTTACCGCCTCTCAATAGATCTCTCACTCTACGCCAAATTTGCGCATCTTGTGACTGAATCATGGCAGTAATACCGCCCAACGGCCCCTCTGTTTGGGTAGAGGATGAGGTTGTAGGCGGAGCAGGAGTAGGCTGGCCAGGCTGGGCCTTGCTTGCATTCCGTCTCCGGGTGCAACAGGAGCAGGGCTGGCTGCGGGAGTGGCATGTCGGGACATGCCCGCCTTTAGCCTATGAAGCCTGCTTTTTCAGGTCTTTTTCTGTGGTTTTTCTGGTACTTTGGCCAATTGGCAGCCTGATTGGAGTTCGACTGGCAAGCAGTCAGATATACCCTCTGTGAGGGACAGGGTGGTTGTGATAGGGAAAATAGAGGAATTTGAAGCACAAGGCATAGTTAAGAAGAAGCTTTCTAGTTATGCAAGCAAAGTTGTGCTAGTTCCCAAAAGAACAAAACCAAATGCTGATTTGTCCAATCCGGACAATTGGTGGTTTTGTTTGAATTTAATTCTGGTCAATGCTAGTTTGTTGGCATCAGAATATCAAAATTGGAATGCAAGTAAAATAAAAGATGCGATGGAATTGCTAGCAGGCGCCGAATATATCACTATTCTGGATGCCTGCAATGCCTTTTTCACACTCGAATTGGACGATGAAAGCCAAAACCTTCTTTCCGAGCCCTAGGCAACTCCTATGTTTTCACTAGGGTGCCACAGGGACTGAAATATGCAAGCCATTTCTGGCAATTTGCAATTGATACAATAATGCAAGAATATTCACGGCAATTCTTTTTATCTTACACTGATCATATGGCCATCTACTCAAGGCCTGAACTGGGAAAAGATTCATTTGAATTGCATTTGCAACATTTGGAACTAATTCTAAAGCGCATAAAAGAGGCTGGAATAAAAGTTTCAGCAGCTAAAGCACAAGTGTGCAAAAAGGAGGTGGAATGGCTAGGCTTTGAAATATCTGGCACAGTGGGAATCAGACCTGACTGCAGTCACACGGCCACGCTTGCCATAGCTGATCCCCCTAAAAATGTCAAACAATTGAAGACTTTCTTGTCCTCAATTCAATATTGGATGGCACATTTGCCTAAATATTACCACGTCACACATCCACTTTATGACCTCTTGAAGACAAAGGTGGAGTGGAAGTGGGGATTCTTTGAACAGGAGGAATTTGAGGCTACAAAGAAACTCATTTCTGACGCTTCATTGCTGGCCTTCCCCAGGGACGACATGGCCTTCAACGTGAGATGCAATGCAAGCCTCGAGGCCACCGGTTGCATGATCACTCAGGTGCAGCCCAATGGCAAGGAAATGCCCATCTCCTTTTCCGCTCACAAATTCACTGAATCAGAAGAAAATATGCCTATCTTTGACAAAGAATGTTTTGCGATAAAATTTGCATTTCAACAAAATCATAAATGGCTATTTTATCCTGCAGTGAGACCTACAATTCTCTACTTGGATCATAAAAGCCATGAATATTTATTCACTTGCAAGAGTGATAGTGTTTGCATTGCCCATTGGCAAGCAGAGTTGAGTCAATATCCAATGAAAATCACATATGTGAAAGGAAATAACCCAGCTCATCAACTACCCGATTGGTGACCAACGTCCTTTTTGTCTGTGCTAAAAACAGAATTGTATTTGCACAGCAAAGCTTGGACCTGGGACCATTTCTTTTGTTCAATGTGTTTCAAATCAATTCCGTGTACGTGACAACTTTTGCACATGTTTAGGTGTCCAGGTGGACATTTGGAATTACTGTGTTTTGCAGTATCTTCCATATCAGTGACCTCTGCACCGCCGCCCATAAGGGCTTGGCAGTCGAGTGGCACGAAACTTAGGCCTTCCGCGGATTCTGCTGTTGGCAAACCGCTATTTTATGCATTGTTTGGCATTTTTGCCTCATGCGTCAGCCCTGCAGACAGCTCTGCCAACCAAAAAGATGTCTACCTTCGCTGATACTCACTTTCGACAGCCTAGGAGCTATTCTGCTACTGTCCTGAACTGGCCACAATTCCCATCTTGCCCCTTCTTAGTTCCGAGGCCCCGTTTCTCTACCTGCTCTAGATGCTTGGTGTGATTCTCTTCCACCACTTCCTCGTCGCCCACGGGAGCGCTGTGGCGTTTTGCTAGCTGGTTTCGTTGACCTTGAGCCAATGGTGCGGGCAGAAGAGAGCTCAGTTCAGTCTGGTCTATAACCCCCTCCTGTCGTCCCCTACCTTTTCCCTGCTTGGTGACTCTCAACTAAAGAGATTCTTGCTACGTTCCTGCTGTAATTACACCACACTTAGCAAAAAATGCATCTGCAAGAGAAAATTTGGAAAAATTATTGCTCAAACAGCAAAAAACGTGGTATTTTACGCAAAAGTAGAAAATTACTGAAATTGTGAATCTCCGCTTCAGTGTTTATTCTCTCTTAGCTGGACTCTTAAAAAAAGCTTGGGCATAAAGGTGATGAAATTTATTTGATTCATCTTATCATGAAACTAGCTTGGGCCATAAGGTGATGAAATTAAATCTGACACTCTTATCATGAAAATATGCTTACTAAATTTAGAACTTTACTAAAGAGCTAAGAGAGCCCAGAAAATTTTGGCCACCCTAGGATTAGTTTGGGTAGAGCTATAAATAAAACTAAACATGGGTTAAACATTTAGCAAGAAAATATGCATTATAATGAAAAAATATCATTTTGAATAATTGGGGCTGTGCGAGCGGAGCCTAAAAATGATATGCTGCCCAGTGGCAATG
>JASANA010010690.1:0-14389 GCA_030248095.1 Ptycholaimellus sp. GST1_10 | reverse complement strand
TCCAATAATATATGGTATTTGGGGGCTATGTATCACCCACATGGGGGCTAAGAGGCACCCAACCGGTACCCAAAACGACACATAGCCCCCAAGGGGGTGCTATGTAGCCCCCAAGCAATACTAAGCCATGCTATGTAGCCCCAATGAAGAATAACCGCAGTAGACGTAATCGATGTCGCAGTAGGAGAGGAAGAAGGCAGAGGATGGTTTGTATACACGGCTGATAGGCGTAGTGATTGTGGCAAAGAGGCGACATAGGCTCAAGGCTGGAGGCACCTTAATGATACCCCCTGCCTGCACCCTTGACAAGGCCACATACAATGCAACCATGGGGGCTATGTAGCGCAATTTTTGGGGGCTATGTAGCACATTTGTTGGGGCTATGTAGCGCATTTGTCATTACATCCAATATGTTATCTGAGGCACTGGAAACATAGGGAAGATGGGGGCTATGTAGCGCAATTTTTGGGGGCTATGTAGCGCTTTTTCTTGGGGGCTATGTAGCACCCTCCTTGGTGGCTAAGACGTCATCGGTGACCGGGTACAGCAGCTCGCCATCACCGTCGTCTCCTGCAAGTCCAGAACGAGTTAAAGGGGTGCTATGTAGCCCCAAATATACAGACGCTACATAGCCCCAGATGGGGGCTATGTAGCCCACAATAAATGAACATTTGGGCTATGTAGCACCCCCCTTGGGGCTATGTGACGCGCTACCATTCATTTCACCCCCCCCCCCCCCATCCGGTCCTTGCCCTCCTTCAAGCATCTAGATCTTCAGTCACAGGGATCAGCCATGTGGACAAGTGGTGTAGTGGTGCAAGCGATTGAACTGCTTGGTCTATCATGCAGGTTCGAATCCTGACTCATCAATTTTTTTGAATGCTTTTAAAGTTGAGGAAATAACTGGTACCATCGGCAAGCCGAAATAAAGCTCTTTTCTCTTGAAAAAAACGATTGCCCCGAGTGTAAAGCCAAAGAAATTGCCCTACTACTAGTGAAATCTGCTGTGTCACCTGCATTTTGTTTGAGCGCGCATGAAAAGAGCCCTGGAACTGCGCGCGAAAACAAAATGCAAATGCCCCACAAGCAGATTTCACTAGTAGTAGGGCAATTTCTTTGGCTTTACACTCGGGGCAATCGTTTTTTTCAAGAGAAAAGAGCTTTATTTCGGCTTGCCGATGGTACCAGTTATTTTTCTTAACACAGCATTCATTTTTATAGGTCAAAAAAATGTCAAAATTTGGTGGTAATTGGTACCAGTTATTTCTTCCACTTTTAATATAGTATAAAATGTATAAATAAAATTTATTTTTTTATAATATATGGAAAATAAATAAATAAAAATGAACTCATTAAAAATTTATAACAAACATAAAAGAATCAAAAATATATTAAGATATTAATGGATAAAAAATAAAAAAATAAAAAAAAAAAATAATTATTTAAAAAATATAACAAAAATAAAAGATTCGAAAATCAAAAATACAATTCAAATTTATTGGCAAACTAACATATTTTTGTGAAATTTTCAAGATTTATGCTTAGGGCAATCGATTTTTGGGAGAAAAGAGCTCTAAATTTGACCTGCCGATGGTACCAGTTGTTTTTTCAACTTAAAGTTTCCAAAATAAAAATGATTGCCTAAGAAGGTTTCGAACCTCCCAGTTTCAACCAGCTGTGTAATCGCTTAGACCACTACACCACGGATGAATATGCCTAGCTGCTTAACTGAAGACTTATGAATAAAAGTCAATACATGAGGCCCAAGGACCCGGGGGTGAGTGGGGGAAGAAATGAAATACCTACTATCGTCCATTGAATATATGCGGAGAAGAAGAAGAAGAAAGAAGAAGAAGGAGGAGGAGGAGTAGGAGTTCGGACAAATGGTTTTTTACAAAATTTACTACAATTCTGCAACTTTTCAGCGATTTCTCGCGACTTTTGGTCAATTTGATGATGCTCTTTCCAATGCAAAAAGAATTAGAAAGATTTAAGCTCCCTGTGACGAGCTAGAGCCTTATCAAAATTGAGATCTAGCAATAACCCCAAAAACGTACACCTGGGTCGAAAAGAGGGGCTGGGCGCTGACACTCCGCTAGCGCTCCGTTCGCGCCAGCCCAATACTAGACAGCAAAAAAGTATAATTTGCCTTACTTAAAGGGAGAGTATCAGAAATGACATGCCACCTATCGCTATGGGTTTTCTTGTGAAGGTAGTTGGTGGTTAGTGTAGGGTGCAAGGCATATAACTGGTACCATCGGCGAGCCAAATGTGGGTCTCTTTTCTCCAAATTTTGTAATTGCCTCGAGCAAAAAGTCAAGGAATTTTATCTACTACTTGTGGAATCTGCTGCTTGGACAGTTGCATTTTGTTTTTGGCGCGCAGTTCAGTGTCTCTTTCCATGAGCGCCCAAAAACAAAATGCAGATGACGCAGCGAATTCCTTGACTTTTTGCTCGAGGCAATTACAAAATTTGGAGAAAAGAGACCCACATTTGGCTCGCCGATGGTACCAGTTATTTCTTCCACTTTTAATATAGTGTAAAATGTATAAACACAAATTTATATTATTTTATAACATATGAAAAAAAAATAAACTCATTAAAAAATATAACAAATATAAAAGAATTGAAAATATATTAAGATCTTATTGGATAAAAAAATAAATAATAAATAAAAAACTAAATTATTTAAAAAATATAACAAAGAGAGAGGATTCGAAAATCAAAATACAATAAAAATTTATTGGCAAACTAACATATTTTTGTGAAATTTTCATGATTTATGTTTAGGGCAATCGATTTTTGGGAGAAAAGAGCTCTAAATTTGACCTGCCGATGGTACCAGTTGTTTTTTAAACTTAAAGTTTCCAAAATAAAATTGATTGCCTAAGAAGGATTCGAACCTCCCAGTTTCACCCAGCTGTTTAATCGCATAGACCACTACACCATGGATGCATATGCATAGCTGCTTAACTGAAGACTTATGAATAAAAGTCAATACATGAGGTCCAAGGACCCGGGGGGATGAGTGGGGGAAGAAATGAATACCTACTATCGTCCATTGAATAGATGCGGAGAAGAAGAAGAAGAAGAAGAAGAAGAAGAAGAAGAAGAGAAGGAGAAGGAGGAGGAGGAGTTCGGACAAATGGTTTTTTACAAATTTTACTACAATTCTGAACTTTTCAGCAATTTCTCGCGAATTTTGGTCAATTTGATGATGCTCTTTCCAATGCAAAAAGAATTAGAAAGATTGAAGCTCCCTGTGACGAGCTAGAGCCTTATCAAAATAAAGATCTAGCAATAACCCTCAAAACGTACACCCAGGTCGAAAAGAGGGGCTGGGCGCTGACGGTTCGCTTTGCTCCCTCGCGCCAGCCCAATTCTTTTTCCCATACGCAGCTTGATTATCTTGAAATAGGTCAACAAAAAAGCCAGTTTTAAAAGCTTAAAATGAATTCAAAATGGATCAAGAAAAATCAAGATAATTTTGAAGAATAAACATATCGATGAAATATGGGCTGAGTGGGTAGAAAAGCAAGGTAGTGGTCAATAGGGATCTGGGTCTTGACCGAGCTCCAGGGAGGCTGAAATCCAGTGTAGAGGCCTTTTGGGCTGGGGAAGGCTGTGCGGACGGCGGCCAGGATGCAGAGCAGCAGCTCCACCCGCTCTCCTCCCTTCAGCTTTCCATAGAGCCAGAAGGTTGTTGAGCGATAGGCGGCATATCGAAGCTGGGCATTGTTGGGGCTGGATCCTGTTTTCTTGCCCTTTAGATCCTCCTCCTGAATGAGGAAGATTCGAAGGACAGTGGAGTCGAGGACTCGGGAGGTGAAGAAGCAGTGATTGCTGAGGCAGGGGAGGTTGGCAAGAGCCATGGCGCGGGAGTAGTTGGTGTTGCCTTGGCCGCTGTTATGCACATCAAGCTTTTTCAGATTATTTGTATTATTTCAGAGTTACGCTTATGCCCAGCTGTATATTGGAACTTCAGCACAATCCCCCTTTTAATTCGTGTAAAACCTAATTTAGTGCGAGAAATTTTAGCTATGCCATTTATCAAAACCAAATTGCATTATAACATCAGCTTTCTGAGTAAGTCAGAATGTAGGGACAAACACATTTTGGGCTGCTCGCAAAATGTCGCATCGATTTTCCACACTTTTTTTTGCCAAACGTTTAGGTTTTCATCATATCTATCCATTGTTAATGGGCGTATATGGGCGTAGCTAATCTGAATTTTTGGGGTCTAGGACAGGATTGCCACTGACAATATTGCCCCGGACTGGATTGCCCTGGACAGGATTGCCACCGGACTGGATTGCCACCGGACTGGATTGCCACCGGACAGGATTGCCCTGGACTGGATTGCCACCAAATTTAAATTTCCTTTTTTTTGCTTTTTAGGTTTCTTTGAAGTTTTTATTACTTTTGGACTTATTTTGATCCATGCCTTTCATTTTTGATATTATGAGGCGTTTATGCTCCTTTTTGTACAACTTTAACATAAATATCAAATTTGGTATGAAATTATATCCGGTATAATCGGCAAGCCTAAAATAAGTGAATCTCCTGGAATCTGCTGCAACATCTGCAATTTGTTTTTGGGTGCACATGGGAAGAGACTTTGAACTGTGCACCCAAAACAAAATGCAACTGTCCAAGCAGCAGATTCCAGTAGTAGTAATTTTATTTCATTGACTTTCCACTTGGGGCTTTTTCAATTTCGTGAGAAACGAGACTTGTTATGGGCTTGGTGATGATAGCAGATATAATTTGATACAGAAGTTGATATTTATGTTAAATTTACACAAAAAGGGTAACAAGGACCATAAACACCTCATAATTCCAATATTGAAAGGCATTGATCAAAATAAGTCCAAAAGTAATAAAAACTGTTCAAAGAAACCTAAAAAAGCAAAAAATAAAGGAAATTCAAATTTGGTGGCAATCCAGACCGCGGGCAATCTTGTCCGGTGGCAATCTTTTGTCCGTGGACTGTCTTGTGGTAATCAGTCGCGGAATTGGAGTCCGCGTGGCAATCCTGTCCGGGGCAATCCAGTCCGGGGCAATATTGTCAGTGGCAATCCTGTCCGGGGCTTACAAATTTTTTTGACGATATTCTTTTTAATTTTTTGTTACGAAAATTCAATTCTCCTATGCAACAAACGGCCATAAAACTCGACAAAAAAAAAACTTCGAATACAAAAAAAACTTGTAATATGCAATAAATGTACAGATGAAATTTACTTTAAAAATATATATTCATGATGAAAATAGTAAAACGATATGAAGTGAGCACTTTGAGTCCCAGAGTAGAGCTTACCTTTCAACAACAAAGCGACTGCCTACAAATACGCCGCCAATTAGGAAGCTGCCTTTCACGGCTAACGTGGCTTTGTGCGGTTGCCCCTTCCCATTAGCCTTTTTCAACCGGCCAAATATAATCATTTCAGAACCCCAGCCGAGTGCAAGTTCTGCTCGGAAAAGGCGAATCCAATGGGTGGGGCTGGGTTGAGCAAGGAGTTGGAGGAAGGCTCGGGCGAGCTGGCTGAAGGGCTCCGGAGCGCTGCGGGCACTGTCCAAAAGGCCGCCAAGTTCACCGTCGCCGCCGTCAGAAAGAGGCCTCTGACTCGCTCCCTTCATTTACCACTCTTGTTTATATCAAATTTAAACTCAATTCTTTTTCATGTTCAGTCCGTTCAAACTATGCACCAATATATTCGGCAAAACCCTGTTAGCTTTACCTTTTTCTTCAACTAACCCAAGTCTACTCCTCCCCAAGCGTACCACGAAGAGCCCCAGGTCTACGAGCCCCACCACTACGAGCCCCACCACTACGAGCCCCACCACAACGAGTACCACCACTACGAGTACAGAGAGCCCCAGTACCACCACCACGAAGACACATAGCCTCGAGACGACACAGAGCCCCAGAACCACTACGAAATCGACTACCACAACGACACAGAGCCCCAGTACGACCAGAAAAGACATAGCCTCCAGATTATCTTTTTTGACAAACTTCTTTGTCAGGCGGGTGGAAGGGAGGCCGGGATCAGTTGCTCTAGGAAGTGCTCCACCATGCCCTAAACCTGTCCTGTCTTACTTCCCTCCCTGGTGACGACGAAAGAGAATCTTGCTATGTTCCCGCTGCATATCACCACAGCATTTGGTAGATCAGAGAGCTGATTAGCTTATCTGTATCTTCGACCGACCACCTCTACAATCTACATTCTACTAGAATGCCCAGCACCACTTCCGCCAACTTCCGCTTCCGCAACAACTTCCAGCCTTTGACTTCGCCGCCTTTCATCAGCAGCGATCGAGTCAAAAGCCCCAGTCACCGATCCACAGAGACCGGACAGCAAACCAAGCCCAGCCTACATCGCCTTGCAATGCCAGACTTTGCTTCGCTGCCAGACAGGACACCCTGCAGCTCCAGAAATTCGATTTCTCCAGCCAAAGCCAGCCTAGTGAACTTCTAAACGGCAGCAACTGCGACTATGCTGCATGGAATTGAAATTGACTTTCGAGTCTCTTTTCAATGTCCGTTCTTCGACAGCAACATTGCAGCGCCAAGTTTCGAGACATCACGCCATCCTTTGGATGGCTGCCAGCGAAACTCTGACGTCATACAACCCACTTGTGACGGCAAATCCGCTGCGACATAGGCTCCCCAAGCGAACTGAAAAGTTCTCTTTCTTAAGAGCAACTCCCATCAATGATTTCAATCTATCCTTGCGGATTTTATGAAATCATTCAACGCCGACGATCAAGACGAGATCCGACTTCGCTGCTAGGCATTGAAAATTAACCGAAAAGTTTCTTTTCATGCTGATGTCATCAGCGTCGTCGACAGAATTTCATCACCCGGAAATGGATTTTGAATATTCTCTTCGGCTGCCAGCTACCAGCTTTGATCGATCTTCACGTGCAGGACTTTGATCCTGACCACTGTCCAATTTCAAAATTCTTCACTGCCAGCTCAGTCTATGTCGGCCCAGACGCAACTTGCCACATGGGCATCAAAAACTAACTGCAAAGTTGTTTTCATGCCTGCTAAGCAAGCATTGTCAACTACAATTTCACTATCCTGGGGAATATATTTTTAAATTGCCTGCAGCTACCAGCAAACCGCTCGCTTTCGCTGCCAGAGTTCGAAAATTGGCTTTAGTCCGTTTTCAAACTTATGGCCTCTGGCTACAAACCACTGGCCAGCCAATACCAGCTATCCAGCAAAGCAACGTTTACACTGCTACAGTTTTAGGTCACCGTTGACAATTCTCAAACTCCCTGCTGCCTGCTGCAACCTCGCCGGCCCGCCCGTTTATGAATCCTCGCGGATCTATAAACCTTTGAGCATCGCTGAAGAAAAGCCCAGCCAGCTTCAGAGTCAATCGCCGTCTTTCGACATCGATTCATTTACGGATCAGCCGGCTTGGGAATACGCCACAGCGCTCCCGCGGGTGGCCGAGAAGGACAGGAACGATCACAACAACAACCAGCACAGGCAGAGGAACGGGGCCTCGGATATAGACTACATGCGTCATAATACCAAGGGGTGGGAGAGGAATCACAGTCCAATTCCGTCGTGGAAGATGGAGTGGCAGACGAGCAGCTAACGACTCCATAATCCCATCTGCCGAGCGTCCCTTCTGTTTCAGCTTGGCTGGAGTTCGTTTCCGGCTCCGATCCGGGTCGAAGTCAAAGTCGTGGTGCGGGTGTCGAAGGCATAACTGGCGAGCCGGTCATAGCGATAAGGTTTAAGACTGCAGGTGGAGGGAAAGTCGAGCTCCATCATGTCTTGTCAAAACCATCCGGCGCTGACGTTCCGAATATCGACTCTTTCCGTCAAAACACCACTCGAGTATCTTGTGAATTCCCACCGCAACCCTAATGCCATCGGGTTGTAGGACGTAGGTGCCGGACTGAGAGCCGAACTGCCGGAGGCGGAGGTCCCGACCATTGTCGATCTTGATGACGAAGTTGCGTCTTCTGGACTCAATTTTTGGTCTTCCCCCTTTGACTGTCGGGATGGGCCTTCCTCCTCGGCTCTGAGTGTCAGTGGGTGGAGGAGCGATGTCCGGCTCCGGGGGGATGGGATCGGCGGCCTTCTTTTGTCCTTGTCTCGTCTTTATCCAGACTGGACCCATCGTTGTATCCTCTTCGAGCCAGTTGCGGATGCGCTGATGCACTACTTCCGGCATTGGGTTGATACCGTCGAGGTTGAGCATCCAAGGTGGTTGTGGAAGCAACAAGATTCCCGTGGCCATTCGATCCATCCACGGAGAGTTTGCATAGTGGTCCTTGAGCCGGATGGTTGGGAAAGGGCCGGACAGTGGGCCGATGGCCCACCAGAACTCTGGAGGAGAGAGGGATTTATCCATGTCCTGACACATGGACAGTTGGACTTCGGTTAAGCGGCCTCGACGTGGTTTGAAGAAGTCGAAGATCATTTGTTTGTGGACCCCATCGAAGTTGCAGCAGTCGAAGACGATCACCTTGTTGTCTAAGCACATCCCCTCGAACAGTAGCAGCATTATCTTCAGTCCTCTGCTGCTCAGGCCTTGCAGCGTGAGCTTGTCCGCAGAGATGTGCCGGAAGTAGTTCAGGAGTCTTTGCTGCTCTTCGGGGTCAGAAATAACATCGGTGAGCTTGAGTGTGTTACCGGTGATGGTTCTGTTTAGACTCAACCTCCTTTGCTTCGCAATTTGTTGCATCCTGCCAGACTGATCGGTGGTCTGAAGGGTGGTATAAGGGGAAGCGTGAGGGTAGTTGGAGGAGGGATCCAGACAGAACGCCTTCGATGGTGGCTCACGGTTCTCTTCGACTTCTCCCGGGATTGATTCATCGGCAAACTTCTCCAGTTGGATCTCCAGCCGATACCGAGCTGATACCGTCAGTGAACAAAAGTGGACCTTGGGTAAGGTTCCCCAAGGAGCCTCGTCCACTAGGTGACGCCACTTGGAGCACACGAGACGAGTGCGAGCCAAGCTGTGTTCGTCTAGATGCCGTAAGATCAACTCCAACATCTCATTCGGCAACTGGTCGAGTGTCGGTGGTGTCACGGGAGGTAAGCGGGTGGTTGAACATGATGGATGGGGGCGGATCGGGCTCCCTCTCTTCCCACTCAGTGAGGACTCAGACTGGTTATTGCTCACTTCGATGTGGTCTCTGACTTGCAGCTGTGCCCGCAGTCTTCGGTGATGGCATTGGAGAGTCGTCTGGCTGGAGTGGCTTGAAGGAAGTCGACCTAATTGGTCTTCCACCAGTGCAATGGCCAGAAGTACTTGATTCTCACTGCTGTAGTCGTGGTAGTGAGTGGGCATCGACGTCCTCTGATGGTAGTCATTGATGGCATTGTCTGTCATGATGGTGGGCATCAGAAGCTCAAGAGTGGCTACAGTGGCTGGGGTCGACGCCTCCAGAAGAACACAAGCTTCCTGGTATAGGACGTAGCCTAGGGCCAAGAACCGCTGAACTCCTTTGTCGTTGGCGTGATGAAACTGGAGCTTGGCCAGGTTCTCCGGGTGGAAGATTCCTTGAGCCACGAGTTGTTCCACGATGGGACACCACGAACGGATGTGATCCTGAGTACAACTTGGACAGCAGTAGATCGCTGAGTTGTCCTCCAGTAGTCGTTGACAGACTTTTGTGAGTAGCATGCCATCTGTCGGTCCCAGGATTGGCTCCAATGTTCCCTGAACGCAGGCTAGGCACAGGGGTTGTCGACAGTTGTCACAGTTGATCTTGTCCGTTGGATCTACCCCTCTGCCACATTCACGACAAAATGTGTCCGTGATGTGACTTGGTGCTTCCATTTGTCGTCGGATGTGTTGTCGTGGCCTTCCAGCCAGTGTCTGTTCTTTCGGCTACAAACGGGTTCTACCTTAGCCTGCCTCGACAACGTGAAGGTTGTGGAGCGCGAGTGAGGTCTCTGAGGAGGCGATGAGGGGAGTGGGTCTATGTGGAGTGTCTCGTTGACCTCTCTCCAGCTCCTTTTAGCTCATGAGTCCTCCCGTTCCTCAAGCTCTTGTTGGTGAAGATGAACTGAGCTCCCTGTATTTCCGTTCCATGTCACTTCATCCACAGTCTCTCGGGTTTATCCTAGTCTTGCATCAGGAGGGTTCAATGGTCTGGCAGTCACCCGGGCATCCTTCTCTGAGGACGTCGTTGTTTCTCATGAGGGTGATTTGCTGCCTCTCAATCTTCCTTCCTGGTGTCAGTGGGCTCATCGACTGCAAGGTGGGTGATGATGGTAGACGACGAGAGGGCGGCGCTCGACGTTTACTGAGGTCGAGTAGGCGGAACCTCATTCTCTCGATTGGGAAAGACGGTCTAAGCATCGTCGATCTGTCTCTTCCTTTTGTCCTTTCTTTCATCGTAGACTGACGACATTCTCCTGGTACTGAGGCTATGGGACGTTCCAGCATCCTTGTCCCCGCTTAGGTGCCAGAGGACTTCGTGGATCCGCTTAGGTTCCTGTCGTCGTGGGGCATCCGCTGCCAGGCCGGAACCCATCCTCAGTTCGATTTGTGCAGACGTAGATGGTCTGTGACGTTTCTCCGGTTGGCGATCAGAGAGGCAGGGACTGGCGTAAGGATGGACAGCGTTGGCCAGTGGAGATGCGTTACTTCGTGTTGTCCGAAGTGGGAGGGTAATGTCACGATTTCTCTTAATATGCTACCCCTGTTGGCCGGCCGTCGCCAGTCACAGGGTATCACTGATTAGCGCTTCGTCGTTGGAACAAAGTTGCTCGGGTATGGTCGGGTACTCTTTCCTTCCTGGCGGCCAGGAGGGTGTTACCGAAGGACGTGAAGTAATGTGGTAGCATAGCGTGGGCTTGTACGGACAGTGTGGCCTGAGGTGTCCGTCCTTCAGTTGAAGGGGTCGAATGAACAGGTACACAGCATCTGAGGGTCGGAGATTAGTGTTTCTATTGATCCACTTGTCCAGTAGTCAGGTAGTTCCCAGTTGTATCTTCTCACTGTCACTGTATTGTTGGAGTGCCGGTGGGTAGGTGATGTTGTTGAATGAGCATTGCCTATCTGTGGCTCCCTGTTAGGGTCTCTGTGGGAGTCGTCCGAAGCTGTTGAAGCTGGTCACTGCAGGTCAGTGGCTAGACTCCAGGTGGAGGAGTGAGTGCAGTTCGAGGATCCCAGTGGGTCGCGATGGAGGGTGACATTGATGAGTAAGCCACATCCTCGACACTTGGCTATAGGAAGCAGGTTATCGTCGTCGGTGGCTGAGTTGCCGACAGCAAATACGCAAGTGCTACCCTCCAAATCCCTCGGTGGTTATAGTCGTCCATGGAGTAGCGGCAGAAGCAGCACAAGCATTCTGGGAAGGTTGAGTTTGTTGACTGGTCGCAGTCCTTAGAGATCTGGACGCGGTTGTAGGGCTCCAGGAAGCCGTAGCAAAAGCGGCGGACTTTGTCCAGAATGGCTGCTATCTTCAACAGCGGGTAGAAGGAAGGGGAGATGGGTCAGTGACACGATCTTCCAATGCGCTTTAGCAGAGGCAGGTGCAGTGGAAGTAGGCTTTGAAGGCATTGTGCTCATGGCGGACGCCATCCTTGAAGAGGTCCTTCTAGCCGCGGGTGAGCAAGCCGAGGACGCAGATGACTGGGAGGCCGTGCAAGCGGCAGTGGAAGGAGTCCACTAGGCTGGGCCTGGTCCAATGGCCGTCTGCATAGAAAAGTGTAGGCTGTTCATGAGTCTTTTGACTTTGTCTTTCGGTGTTGCTTTTCGAAATTCATGCGATCATAAAGATCCGTAAATGAATCGATGTCGAAAGACGGCAATTGACTCTGAAGCTGGCTGGGCTTTTCTTCAGCGATGCTCAAAGGTTTATAAATCCACAAGGATTCATAAACGGGCGGGCCGGCGAGGTTGCAGCAGGCAGCAGGGAGTTTGAGAATTGTCA
Source organism: Ptycholaimellus sp. GST1_10 (assembly GCA_030248095.1). Classification (NCBI taxonomy): domain Eukaryota; kingdom Metazoa; phylum Nematoda; class Chromadorea; order Chromadorida; family Chromadoridae; genus Ptycholaimellus; species Ptycholaimellus sp. GST1_10. The sequence continues at coordinate 2,469 of JASANA010010690.1, read as the reverse complement.
ACGGTGACTCAAACTCTAGCAGTGTAAACGTTGCTTTGCTGGATAGCTGGTATTGGCTGGCCAGTGGTTTGCAGCAGAGGCCATAAGTTTGAAAACGGACTAAAGCCAATTTTCGAACTCTGGCAGCGAAAGCGAGCGGTTTGCTGGTAGCTGCAGGCAATTTCAAAATCTGTCCCAGGATAGTGAAATTGTAGTTGACAATGCTTGCTTAGCAGGCATGAAAACAACTTTGCAGTTAGTTTTTGATGCCCATGTGGCAAGTTGCGTCTGGGCCGACATAGACTGGAGCTGGCAGTGAAGAATTTTGAAATTGGACAGTGGTCAATTTCAAAGTCCAGCAGTGAAGATCGATCAAAGCTGGTAGCTGGCAGCCGAAGAGAATATTCAAAATCCATTTCAGGATGATGAAATTCTGTCGACGACGCTGATGACATCAGCATGAAAAGAAACTTTTCAGTTAATTTTCAATGCCTAGCAGCGAAGTCGGATCTCGTCTTGATCGTCGGCGTTGAATGATTTCATAAAATCCGCAAGGATAGAATGAAATCATTGATGGGAGTTGCTCTAAGAAGAGAACTTTTCAGTTCGCTTCAAGACCCTATGTCGCAGCGGATTACAGTAGCAAGTGGGTTGTATGACGTCAGAGTTTCGCTGGCAGCCATCCAAAGGATGGCGTGATGTCTCGAAACTTGGCGCTGCAATGTTGCTGTCGAAGAACGGACATTGAAAAGAGACTCGAAAGTCAATTTCAATTCCATGCAGCATAGTCGCAGTTGCTGCCGTTTAGAAGTTCACTAGGCTGGTTTGGCTGAGTGAATTTCTGGAGCTGCAGGGTGTCCTGTCTGGCAGCGAAGCAAAGTCTGGCATTGCAAGGCAATGTAGGCTGGGCTTGATTTGCTGTCCGGTCTCTGTGGATCGGTGACTGGGGCTTTTGACTCGATCGCTGCTGATGAAAGGCGGCGAAGTCAAAGGCTGGAAGTTGTTGCGGAAGCGGAAGTTGGCGGAAGTGGTGCTGGGCATTCTAGTAGAATGTAGATTGTAGAGGTGGTCGGTCGAAGATACAGATAAGCTAATCAGCTCTCTGATCTACCAAATGCTGTGGTGATATGCAGCGGGAACATAGCAAGATTCTCTTTCGTCGTCACCAGGGAGGGAAGTAAGACAGGACAGGTTTAGGGCATGGTGGAGCACTTTCTAGAGCAACTGATCCCGGCCTCCCTTCCACCCGCCTCGTCGACGTTCAAGGTCAACGAAACTGGCTTGGGAATACGCCACAGAAACATTACTTTTTTGGGTAGAAAGGTTGAAAAATGGGGTATGCTGTAAAAGGCTCAATTCTCAACGGACTTGGACAAACTTTTTTTCCTGAAAGGTAATAAAATTTTAAGAATATCTGGAGGGGTGGAATATATTTGTTCCTTCTGAACACTATCTCTATGATTTCGTAAAGAGCTTGTATTATGAGTTCATGTTCCAGTGCGGTAAATATGGTACTGAAATCCGCTGTGATCATTATTGTTGGCTTTTCCCTCGCCTGTTCTCATCAGGTGTATCACCTGGTTGCTGTTCTTGATGCTCCAGTTTAGGTTCAGTCCTCTTCTTTCTCCTACGTTAGCCCGGAGAGGGAGGCAGACGGTGGGAGGGCTTCTGTCAAGGACAAAGGGGAGGGAGAGGCAGAGAGAGAAGAGACTGAGGCATGGCGTGCAGAGAGAAGCAGAGGCCAGCAGGGAGGGAATGGAGCCAGGAGAGGGAGGCAGACGGTGGGAGGGCTTCTGTCAAGGACAAAGGGGAGGGAGAGGCAGAGAGAGAAGAGACTGAGGCATGGCGTGCAGAGAGAAGCAGAGGCCAGCAGGGAGGGAATGGAGCCCGGAGAGGGAGGCAGACGGTGGGAGGGCTTCTGTCAAGGACAAAGGGGAGGGAGAGGCAGAGAGAGAAGAGACTGAGGCATGGCGTGCAGAGAGAAGCAGAGGCCAGCAGGGAGGGAATGGAGCCCAGAGAGGGAGGCAGACGGTGGGAGGGCTTCTGTCAAGGACGAAGGGGAGGGAGAGGCAGAGAGAGAAGAGACTGAGGCATGGCGTGCAGAGAGAAGCAGAGGCGACGTTTCGTTTATCTTTGACAAACTTCGTCAGGCAGGGGGAAGAATGCATGAAAAAAGGGGGTGTGCAGCTTCAGAGTGACGACATTGAACTTTGTCCGTCTAGGCTCTTATCTTCTCCTATTTAACTCCTACTTTTCGCCCTCGCCAGCCAGTTATTCAAGCTTCAACCTCTTAACAATCTTGGTATGTAATAAAGAACGGAAGGCTTGGTGGTGGTGAGCAAGATGCTTAAGCTCGACAACATGGCCAGCTTCACGCACTAGCGCACCGTCCATCGCTTCGGCGACAGCGACCAGCTCACCAACCTCCACAGCGGCATTGCTACAGTCTACGCCCAGCCCTCCTCCTTGTCATGGGGAGTTGGGTCGGCG
>JASANA010010689.1:0-20376 GCA_030248095.1 Ptycholaimellus sp. GST1_10 | reverse complement strand
GGGAGTTGGGGGGCCCGCGAGTCCACCCAGCCTCGGTCGACCTGGCCGTCCACTATCTTTAGGAGCGGGAAGCCTGGACGCCGGTAGTTGATTTTGAAGGTGAGGGCTGAGCCAGGAGGAGAGGACCTGCAGAGCTCTGCTCGCCTTGCTGCCCGGGTCTTGAGGAGTGCCCGCTCTTGTGGCGTCCGGTCTGGGCGGAGGAACACACCGCGGAAGTGCTCTGAGCTAGCCAGTGCTCTGGCATTTCCCAGCACAGCTGCTTGTGTGGCCGCACTGGGAAGGACGATGCGTAGGGGCGGGGGGCCTGGGGGGGAGGAGGGGGGAGGGTGGGCCTGGGGGAGATTTTCACCCACTCTCCGCTGATTTGCTGTCAGACGGGTTGCGGAGGCAATCTGGGAAGGGGGATGGAGTCCGAGGGTGTCCAGTAGGTCGGAGGCGATCTGCCGAGGGTCCTCTCCTTCCTCCTTCTTCACACCCACGGCGATGACTGTGCGGATTCGTTCTTTCTCTTTTGCTTTCATGTCAAGTTGTTGGCAGAGCGAGGCGGGAGGGCGGGGAGCATGGTTGGGGGCGAGGTTGGCAGCTACGGCGGCGTAGGTGGTCTGAGGACGTGGGGGGCGAAGAAGGAAGCTGGAGATTGCGTCGATTTTGGCTTCCAGGGCATCTAGGCGGGCAGGCGGGGCAGAGGGCTGGATGCGCGTGCTTGTCACGTGGATAGGCTGTCCAGACAGTGCGGCGGCGGTTCCTTTTGGGCGCGGGGGGGAGTCCTGGCAGGCGAAGCAGATGACCTTCATGAAGGGGAGGAGCAGGGCGGCATTGAGACGCTTCTGGCCAACCCGCTTTGAGCTGCTGCAGTCGAGGCAGTAGGATTTCTTGCAGAGGAAGCAGCAGACGGCGTTCAGGCTGGGACTTGAAGGGCGGGTGTTGACGGGGGCATTGCAGGAGTCGCAGGAGGGCGTCTGGTCGGGCGAGGAGCTTTCGTCAGCAGCGGAGTTGTCGCTTCGCTTCCGTTTCTTCTTTGAAGGCCGCGGGGGCTGTTCTTTCCCTTGCCCATTGGGCAGAAGGGAGGGGGGGTTTTTAAGGCGCGTGCGGGGGGGTTTTTAAGGCGCGTGAGTTTTTAAGGCGCGTGAGTTTTTAAGGCGCGTGAGTTTTTAAGGCGCGTGTTATTTCCTGTTTATTGAAATAGTTTTGAGGTGAGCAGCAGCTGCGTGAGCGGTGGTTGCCTTCTGGCCTAAAGCAGCCCCCCAGTCTCATGTGCTGGCCACACGGGATGAGCTTGATGATGCGCTGCCATAAAGCTCCGTCTTTGCCGGCTGTAACTGCGGGCTGGCCGTTGGCTGAAGCTTCCTGCTGGAAGGTTATTTTCCCAGCATGAGTCGCCTTTTTCCTGTTTACATTTCAGTTTGGGTGCGTTTGAGTTCGATTTGCGAAAAAAATAAGGAGCAATGTAAATGAATAGAAATTGAAAAATAAATGTTGCCACTTCTCGAATGAGCAGGATAATGCAGGAGCACTTTTACAGGATTGTTGGAAAAGCTGGTGCCGGATTTCGAGTGTCAACCGTGCCTTGAACTGTTTGCCAGAAGTCTTCGCCCGTGCGTTTTGTCGCTTGGTTTTGAAGCTATCAAGCTTCAGCACTCTTCCGTCTATTCCTCTTCGTGCAGTTGATGCTTTTTAGGAATTTCCATTGGATCTTAGTTTTCTTACGTTTCGTAGTGTCTCAAAAAAGGACAGTAAAAAATTTTACATGTTAATAGATCGTCAATTTGACAGCCAACAATATCCGTGCTCTTCGCCCTTGCATGTTGTATTTTGATGGTGCTTTAGGTCAAGATGCAAATTGGATGCAATTGGAAGATAGAAGCATAGAATGGCAGAAAATGCCAAGGCCGCCTCAGAAGTGGCAGCCAAGGCTCAGAGCGTTCCCAGCCCAGCCCCCTTCAAAGCCCCGGATGAACTGCGGCAGCATGTGGAGTCGGCCAAACGGCGACCGATCTCCTATCGCATCACCGATCGCCTACGTCGCGTCTGGTTCGTCTCCAAGCAGCCCATCCTCGTCTGTCTTTCTATTTATCATCCATATCAAATTTTGATGAGCATCGGTGCAGACTGGAACTCTGCTTTTGCTGTTTCCACTGCTGACCGTCGGCTATCGCAAAATGAAGCGCGGCTTCGATCATCCAGCCTGCAATGCTGTCTGGTTCATCCAATTTTCCTGCTTCTGTTTTTTCGTCTCCAACTCGAATAATCAAATCCGATATTTTAAAATCCGCGAAATATTTTGCGCTCCAAAAATTAATAATAGAAAAAAATTGAAGAAATTATTTTAAGCAAGCATATGTTCTAGCTCATGTGGCATTTGATTCGATCAAAAAGGCACCATAAATAAGGATATAATTTCAAAAATCCTTGGACGAAGTATATTTGTTTGACTCAGAAAAGTAAAAAAAGAGGATGGGACTGGAGGTACTATCGAAAATTGTGCGGTAGCCTGGCGCCGGAGTTGCTGCTGGCTGAGGCGCGCCTGCATGCCCTGGACTCCTACCTGATAGGCCAGAGGGAGAGCCCCCTGCTGGAGGCCCGCGACCTTCCCAGTCCTTCCTCCTCCTCCTCAGCACCTAGTCCCCAGTGATTCCCAGCATTGCGGGAAAACAGCAGCATAGCCCAGCAAGCAGCAGACATTTGCGCCAGTCCTCAGTGTCGTGAAAGAAGAAAAATGTTGTAAAACATCGACAGAAAAGGATGTGATAGACAAACAAGGCTAATGACTCCAGTTTTATCAAACTTTGGCGAATTATAGGCTTTTAATGATTTTTGTGCTTTTTGAAGCAAGATATTTTTAAAAACGTGCGAGGCGCAAAAATCAATAAACGCTTTCTTATTTGTTGGTAGTTATTTTTTGATCAAATAAAGTTTGTTCTGCTCAATGGGGCAGTTAGTTAGTTATGTTCCACGATTCTTTGGGCTACTTCGACTTTTAACAAGTTTATTCATATCATTTTGAATAAACAAGTCTACGCTTATTACGCTTAAATTTATGTTTATTAACATACATATCTTTTGACATTTTTTGTAACATTATTGAACACCTGCCTTTTTGCAAAGGTCAAGGCTGTTTGAATCGACGGTACATTTTTGCGCGGCCGAAGGCCGCCTGCCGCAGAGGGCAGGGCAGTCAGAGCTCCGGAGGCCGGAGGGCATGGGTGCGGAGGCCCCGGAGCGTAGCCTAGCATGCGAAGCATGCTAGGCGAAGCGTAGGGGCCGTAGCACCCGTGCCCGGAGGCCGGAGGGAGCTCTGGCGCCCTGCCCGAAGCGGCGGGCGGCCAAGGCCAGCTTAACCAGTTACCTCATTTTTGTGTCCGTCTTTCCGCATATATATATATATATATGTCATTCCGGGGCCCGGCCTCCGCGGTTTTTCAACCAAATTGGCTGATTTTTTGCATGAAAGTCCGCCTGGGTGGTATCTCCAGGCCATTTTTTGCGCTTGAGGTAATTTTTCGATTTTCGCCCAAAACTCAATTTTTTGATGTTTCAAAGTACGAAAATTCATAAATCACTGGTTTTTCAACGAAATTGGCTGATTTTTGGCAGGTACGTCCGTCAAGGTGCTATCTTGAAGCTGGCAAAAGGAATTTCCGAAATATTTGTATTTCTCAGTTTATGGCCAAAAACCTAAATTCTTGATGTTTCAAAAATTTGAACATCCATAAATCGATGGTTTTTCAATGAAATCAGTTGAATTTTGGCATGTACGTCTCTAATGGTGATATATTGAAGTTGATAATAGAATTTTTCGACACATTTATTATTTCTTGATTTATAATCAAAAACCTCAAATCTTGATGTTTCAAAAATTCGAACATCCATAAATTATTGGTTTTTCAATAAACTCAGCTTAGATTTGGCAGATACGTTTGCTGCGGCAGTGTCTTAAAGCAGTTAAAAGGAATTGCTTAGCTTATTATCTGGATCAAAGGCCGCGCATCTTGGCAACAGCCGAGAATACCTTGTTTCACCTATCCAAGATACAGTAGGGAATGGGAAGTATATCACACAAAGTGATAGAAGGTGGAATGAAAGTAGCCCGTTGAAGTGCATATATTGACAAGTGGCATATGTCTGTCCGTGATTATGTGCTGCTTTGGTGCGTGCAAAGTGATCATTCAAGAGGGCTAGGTAGTAGGGGGAGAGGGCGGGGATTTGGGAACAGGGAGTGGGGAATATAATCAGGGGTTGTCCTACCATTTGGGCGTCAGCTTGTGCAGCATGGCACAAGGATGCTCAGGGTGTGCCAGAACTTCCTACAGCAATTTATTCACGAGTGATTAAAAACAATAAAATAATTGTAAAAGAGAACCTTCCAATGCTTGACCCCGGAGGGGGGACCCTTGGAGCCAATGACGGCGTGTCCCATCTCCTCGTTGGAGGAGATGAGGTCGTAGTCCATGACGGTGACGACCAGCTGAACCCGCTCATCCAGATCAGCCCGCGGCGGGAGGTTGAAGGCGAAGCTTTCGTTGAAGGTCGGGTTCAAGCACTGGCTCTTCACGCTCGTCTTGTGCTTCTCCACCTTCGCATCTGCTTGGATCAGCCAGAGCTTCACGTAGGGGTCTGCAAGTGCCCTTCTTTTGGTGGTGGGTGGGAGTTTGGAGGAGATGGACCAGAGGTTCCGGAGAGGTCCTTCTTGGGGAGGTCCTTGCACTTGATGACGACGCAGGTGAGCTTGTTGCTCTGCGGGAGGTAGCAGAGGCTCAGCATGATCTCTCCTTTGCAGTCCTGGGTCCAATGGAGGAGCATGAGAAGAGGGGGAGAAGAATGTGGGAGATAGAGAGGGAGACCTTGTTGATGACAGGCTTCTGAAGGCGTTTCCAATAGACGGGCCCCGTGTCCAACTTCACGTTGCGCATGGGCAGGACAACCTAGAAGGGTGCTTCTTCTCTCTGTTGAAGGCAAGGGAAGGAATTTGGGAACCTCTCCGATGGCATCGTCCCGGCTGAAGCGGTCGTGGTCCATCACCTGGAGCATGAGCGTGCTCTCGCCCAGCTTCTTGGACGGGTAGCCTGCAGGTCGGCTTCTCATCTTGCTCCAGGAATATTTGAGGAAGCAAGAGCAGTATGAAGGTAAAAAGCAGGAAGGCCTGGCTTGACAGTGTTCGCCTTTGGAGATTAGAATCTGGACAGACCCGAGATAAGAACTGATTAGGCTGGCATTGAGGGAGCAGAGCAAGAGAAGAAAAGAGAAGAAAGGGAGAGAACGGCGGGGAGGGACGGGGGTGAGAGCAGTTTTGGGGCTCTTGAGTGGGCTGAGTATGCCGCCCTTGCGATGGCTGAGACTGGAGGCTCGGTGGTGGGCTTGGCTGCGGTTGCCGCGCTTCTTCCCGTGGGCGTGCAGATAGCCGTGCATCATCGTCGCACTCGCCAGATGGTCCATGCTTTTTGGTCCACGTCTAAACAGGCCTTCTAAGCGGCCCTCTTGCCCAATTGCTGCCTGCGAGTTGGAAAAGAGGGAGTTGGCTAGAAGATGGACTAGGGGCTTGGGGAGCGTTTGGCGGGGGGGGCATGAGTAAATTTGTAGGCTAAGGAGGTGAGTGGTGAAGAGGGGCCTAATGAGCAGTGGGAGTGGGTGCAGGGGGGTGCTCCCGGGGGCCAAGATTATCGGCAGGAGGCCGCTCCGTTGGAATAGCCTGGTCGGGTCTGGCTCTCGGCAAGGGGAGGCCACCCGGCTACTTCGTTAGGCCTCTGGAACGGGGCGGAAATGCGCGCTTGGGGGGGAGGGGGAAGGGTAAACGGGTAAGCGGGCGCAAGGAGGGCGTGGGGACAAATTTAGGCCTTGCTTGTGCGGGAACGGGCGGCTAATCTAGAGGAGGATGCAAAGGGGAAGAGGCTGTGATGAAGAGGAGAGGTCCCCCTAGCCCCCCCGCACAGATGGCCAGCTGGCGATATTAGTAGTGCAGGGAGGCCGGCGGAGAGGCCAAAGGGGCAGCTAAGATGGAATTGACTGGCAAAAGGGAAGGGGGGGGGGCGTCATTTTCGGGCAGCGCGGATGGATCTAAGAGGCTGTTTCTACCTTTGCCTCCTCTGCCTCCTCTGCCTCCTTTGCCCGCTGCCTGGCCTACGTTTGGCTCTCGAGGGGGAGGGCAGAGCTTTGACGGGCGCTCCTGCTTATCGTATGGGGCAGGAGGAGGAGGAGGACAGAGAGAGGAAGGACTCAATTCCCAGGCGGCAGAAAAACGAAGCGAGCCAGGAGGCGGCGCGGCCAAAAATCGACCCGACTGAGTAATGGCGCCGTAAAGGGCAGGCCAGTCCTGCTTCTGGCTCTCTTTTTCATCGGCTCAAGAGCTGAACTGAGCTGATTTAAACGGACAAATTTGATAACAATCAGGCTACTTAGAGTTGAGAGATGGTGTAAGGTAAAGGAGGCAGGGAACCAGGAAACTTGAGGACTTGGCCGAACTTGGGCGCGAGGCTCTTCCGGTGGACCTTGGTCACCTTCACGTCCTTCCGGTCTGAGAATAGGGAGTGGCGCCTCTAAGACTGGCCAAAAGGAGGGCGCAAGAGGGAAGGCGCTCACTGGGGAAAAGCCATGCTTTGACGTAGGGGTCGGAGGAGCCGCCGAAGTCCATGGCGGGGAGGTCCAGGGCCTCCAGGATGGTCACCACCAGCGTGCTGCTGGCCAGCTCGTAGGTGAGCTTGAAGCTCAGCTTCCCCACATAGGTCGCATCTCCTTCCTCCGGCTCCGGGTCCACCAGTGGGTCCTCCTGGATAGGTGGAGAGGAGGATTTGGAGAAGGGAAAAGTCGGTGACCTCGGGCCCGAAGAGGAAGTCGTAGAAGTGGCGCTGGCGCGGCTGGACGGGCGTCGGCGTGATCTTCATCCCTGGCCCGTTTTTGGCCAGCAGCGAGGAGACGCTCGTCCTGGGACACACCACCGAATGAAGGAGGTGAGGAGGGAGCAAGGGCTCGGGGCAAAGTTAGGAAAAAGAGAGCCTCCCAAATGACATTCCCTTGGGCGCGAAGAGTGGGGTTTTAGGGCCTCTTTCATGAGGCGCGTATTTCCGGCCTCATTTAGAAAAGGGTAATGCTGGGCTGCGCCTAGGGTGGGGGGGCTGGTGGGCAGAGAAATGGGAGGACTTGGAGGGCAGGGGCTGGGCCTCCAGGTCCTTCTTTGGCGGCGGTCCCGCAGAGCTGCGGAGGAGCGCGATGCCGAGGAGGAGGACAAGGACGGAGAGCGCCGCCACCAAGCTCGCCGCCGCTGCCATCGACATCTGCAGCCTCTTCTCCTGCTCCACCACGGCTGGGGGGCAAGGGGGCAGAGGAGGGAGATGCCTGGAGATGCCACATGGCTTTGCCGGAGTCCACTAGGCTGAGCTGGGGCTGGTGGAGGGGAGCGATGGAGCTGCTCACCTCCGCACCCCTGCTGTCCATCATCCGATTCTCACAGGTGTGGCAATGAAGGAGGGGCAGGAAAAAGGTTGGCTAGGTTCCCTGAGGGTAGGGGGCTGGGAAAGAGTGGAAGGAGAGGGGAGCCAATCCAATTAGCTCTGGCTTCCGCAGGCTCGCCTGAGCGAAACGAAAGTGAAACGGCAAAAAGTGCGGCATGACGGGGGCAGGCTGGCTGGATATTGAGAAGGGGGGTGAAGGGGATAGGCTGCCCTGAAAGGCGATCTCTGAGGGCAAACGCCGTCAAGGGCGGGGCAGGAAAAGCAGGCGGGCGGGGCAGAAAAGTGAAGCAGTTCCTTCCGTCCGCACTTACAGACGGCAGCGTTCAGGCAAACTGCCGGAGGTTTTAGCCGGATGACATTAAAAGGCTGCCTGGGACCGCAGACGGGGGCGAATGACTGGCTGATGTAAGGGGACAGGAGCCCCCCACCCCCATTACTGGGCTCAATGCTGCGGTGACGGAGGATGGGTGCTGCTGGGAGGCGGGCAACTTAGCAACGCAGCGGAGTCAGCAGAGCGTATATTTCGTCAATAATCCTTTCAGACTCACGCTCATCCCAGTGCTAGAGAGGCAATAACAAATTTATGCCCCCCCCCCTCCTGCACTTCAGCCTGCTGCCCTAACTGACCAGCTCGCTTCCAGGTTACTAATTGCTATGCGCGCACACTTGTTGGCTGCTTTGCAATAGGGTGGTCCCTCATGGATCATGCTCAAAGTTGCAATCAGCGATTCGAGTTTGAAAAGTGAAAAGAAGCGGATTGATTCTCCACTGAGCAGACAGGGAGGTTCCCAGGCTTTTCTGCAGAGATTTGCGTCGCCTCGAAAACCATGAAGAATTTGGGTATCAAACTGCGTAGATAAAACAACAGCATGTATCAGAGGTGGGACTGGGAACAGGGAACAAATGGGTGAGAGCCAAAAAAGAATTACTCAGCCATAGATAGATAGGGAAGGCCGTCAGAGTTGGGGGGGGGGCGCCTCATGCATAGGAAGAGAGAGAGCCAGAGAGAGAGCCGTCAAGGGCTGAAAGAGGGGACGGAGGAGGTGGGAGGGAGAGGAGCTTTGTCGAGGAGGAGGTCCAGATAGGCCACCTCCTCCAACTCTGCTTCGGCGATGCTCAGCTGGGACATCAGCTCCTGTGCCTCTGCCACGCCCACGCTCTCCTCCTCCTCATCCGACAGCACCACCTATCACCCAAGCTCTTTTCCCCATTTCTCAAAGGCAAACAACCTAATAGGGAAGAAAAACGAAAGGAACGTGGGACAAAGGGGCTAGGAAACTTCGAGTTCGATGTAGGAGCCGAGGTCTTCCACTTGGTCCAGATGGATGCGCGTCCTGCCCACGAGATAGAGATGACGCGTTTTTCGCACGACACCCAGTACTCCGTAGGCTGCTTCCAGAACCTAAGGATTGGGCACACGGCATTTATGTCATAAATTGAAGGTGTTCGAAAGGTAAACTTTGATCAGGTCGTTGGCGTTGGCGACCTGTGTCCGAGTGTAGCGACTCTGCTTCGGTCCCTTTCTGTTCGCGCGCTGGTAGTGGATCAGCTCTCCATCCGGCTGCAACATTTCTAGTTCAACCGCTAGCTATAGTCAAACAGGAAAAAGAAAGCAACACATTTTGCCCTACAAGAAATGCACTTCAAGGAGGCCTTTGAAGAGGGAAAAGCCTTGCCTGGTTGTCGATGACGCGTAGTTTGAGGCGAGCGTTGGGGCAGTGGAAGAAGGTGTCCGTTTGACGGAGCACTGTCCCCATTGAGTCGCTGAGCTCAATGGCCTTGGCCGTGGCCGTGGCCTTGTCAGGGCAACGAGCTTTGATCTCGATGTTGCGCGGCATTCCCGAATCTTCCTCCACCGAGTTGCTCGCAACCTTGCAATCCTTTGTCTGCTTGAGTGATTAGTTGTTGAGGCTAGTAAGATAATGACTGATAGCAGCTAGCCACTAGAGCTGGCTGTGAGGAATGAGGAATGAAAATACTGCATTTAGTTCCACTCGGAAGCCTATGACATGAAAGATAAATCGTCTCAAGTTTTACATGCAAGCAATGCTTCATTAGCATTTGCTCACCAGCACCATTGCCTATTTCCTGAGCTCGTCATATGCATGAAATGCTTTGGTTAAAGCTAGCCAATAACAAATAAAATTGTACAAAATCTTCAAGTATTTCTCAGTAAAAGCAGGTGAAAAATACGAAACTAACAAATTTGCCGATTTGCTGATAGGCAAACTTCACAGCTTCCCAAGCCTGCCAGCTATTTTGGCTCATGAAATCTGCAGCTATGGGTCTTCAATTAATTCTACTGCACCACCTGAAATATATCACCCATGGAAAATAGGAAAGAAAATGCGGAGTATATAGGTAAGCAATGGTCAGCAAGTCTAGCTCCCTTCGCGGGACCTTCTGCGCATTTTCATAAGTGACCCTGCTTGAGTGGCTAAACATTTCACGTGCTTAGCATGGCACATTTTTTGCACTTCAGAAGATAGCAGCAAATAACAAACATTTTGAGCAAACTTCGTCCAGTTAGCTTACTAAATTGCCACCATCGCTTACCTTTTTTGTTATTTTTTCCAAATAAACTTTCAAAATTAGTTGATTTGCTTAACTTTCTATATCATCTAAAAATGGCTGGGCACCAATTCTGTGCTAGCTTGCAAAAGCAATGCTTTGCGTAATTCATCCGAGACAGCGGCAAGAAACTTTGGTCGGCAGTGAAGAGCGGAAGCATGAAGTTGAGAGGAGGAAAAGGAGAGGCTTAATGCTGACTGTAACCCGGGGAAATGTGACAACAGAGGGGGCCTCACAGGGCTAGGGAAAGATCTTCTCATAGACAATGCGCGTGTGCTCCTGCGGCGGATGCGTGAGTGTTTCCATCTCCAGCGTGGCCTCCAGTCGGTTCCTGCCCACCAGCTTCCACGTTCGCTTCAGCTGTACATGTCTTTTGTTATTTTCGGAAAAAAATGAGAAAAACAAAAAATTGGAAAAACTCCAACCCCGTGCACGGGTAGGTCGCGGGAGAAGGAGATGCGACCGATGTCCTCCAGGTGGAAGACGATGGAGGGGTGATGGGGGCAGGTGCGGTAGTCTCGACTGTTGTCGCCCCAACAGCCCACCTTGCCCTCCTCCACTGTCACAAAGCCTGTGCAGGGAGGGGAGAAGTCTGAGAGGCGGTAATAGAGAGAGAGGGTGCCATTGTTCATGACGGTGGTTAGGGCGACGTCGCGGGTGAAGTCCTTGACAGCCAGGAAGCCGAACTCGCTGTGCAGCTCCTCCCGGTTGTTTATGCCCCACGCGAAGGCCCTGTCAAAGGCGGGCCAGTGCGTCTTGCCTTTGCTGAGACTGGGGCTGTTCAGTGTGACCCAACATGCCCCAAAACGTGCGAACGCGAACGGGGGCTTGTTCGCAAAGCAGGTTCGCGAATGCGAACCTAAAATTTCTCAAACGGGCCATGTTCGAACCTAACATGGCCAAACATGGGTATTTTTTGCGAACCTGCTCATATTTTTCATATTTTTGCCTAAAAACGCCTGGAAATTGCATATTTTGAACAGACACGTTGAGGGGCATCTCCAGGGTATACATTTGTCATGTTACTTGCCTTGATGCTTGGCTGTTGATTCTCAAATTTTCTGAGTCTGCTGGGGGTTTGGGGCTCCTGCTGCAAGCTTCGCATGGCTGGCTGCTTCCTTATGTTTGCTGGTGAAGACATCTGCCAGGGATGGCTCCTGCCTTCTCAGTATCTGTGGCAAGGATGCTATCTCCATGTCTCAAGGCTGGGATCATGGGTCGCTTGCCGTTTGCCAGCCTTTTTAGGTGTGCAAGGCAGCGACAGGTGAAGATAAAGAACTGCTGGAAGATGAGTTCTTTGTAGCTGGGTAGGCATGCCCTCGCCAGGACAGCAGCGCTGTCTTCCGTCCAGTTGTCACGGGCAATGAGGGCTTGACGGCTCAGAATGCTGCGTACTCTGTTTTCTGCGGTAGTGGTTGAGGGAGGACAGAAGGCCAGGCTGTGAAGGAGGACTCCTCCAACCTTTTGGGTGACAGCTACATGGTTGCTTGTGGGTGGCCGGCTAGGAATCTCCTTAGCACCGCCTGTGTAGCTCTGGCTCAAAGATGTGCATGTCTAATATATGATTTACGATTATATAGACGAATATTTCACGTTTTTTACATTGCATTATTTTTACAGGAATGTTTGCCCCCCCTATAGGGGGGGCCACATCCGGATGCAGCCCCCCCTATAGAGGGGGCTACATCCGGATGCAGCCCCCCCTATAGTGGGGGCCACATCCGGATGCAGCCCCCCCTATAGAGGGGGCCACATCCGGATGCAGCCCCCCCTATAGAGGGGGCCACATCCGGATGCAGCCCCCTTATAGAGGGGGCCACATCCAGGCTGACAAATTTTTTCATTTAAGGTGTTCTTAATGCAAATTATCTTATGTTCTTTTGTTGTTGTAGTTAGAGAGAAAAATTGTACATTTTGAAAAGGCAGTTTAGTCAAGATAGGCAATGAGAAAAAATAAGAGCAGAGAGATAGCACAACAGTGGGGCCCTTTAGGGGGGGGGGGGGGGTCTGAGGGGAAGTAACGTATGTCTGTCACAGATAAATGTACCAAAAATAGGTATATAACCCTCAAAACTTACTATAAAGTACAGTTGATTGCTACATTAGCAAAACACGAAGCTAATTTAGGCCAAGAAGGGATAACAATGCCAAAAATTGGACAATTTTTGGCAGAAATTTTTTATTTTTAGGGTCAGCCAGATGAAAGAAAGCGCGCCTACACTCAGACTGCACAGCACGCACACTGAACATACATACACACAGGGATTTGCCCGCCATTCCCTGAAAAATCACAGGAATATCCCGCCCCCCTATAGGGGGGGCCAGAGACGTCTGGATCCCCCCCTATAGGGGGGGCCAGAGACTGTCACTAGCCCCCCTATAGGGGGGGCCAGAGACACCCTGTCACTAGCCCCCCCCCTATAGAGGGGGCCAGAGTCACCCTACCGTTTTTCTGATTTTTTTAATGTTGGCTTTGTCGATGACAAATAGTCTTCATTATCGGCACAGAGGACACAAATATATGAAGCGGATGTCTGGACAGCTAAACAAAGTACATATCTGGTACCATCGGCAGGCCAAATTTGAGTCTCTTTTCTCCAAAATTTGCAACTGCCTCGAGTAAAAAGTTAAGGAAATACAAATTCTACAAGTGGAATCTGCTGCTTGGACAGTTGCATTTTGTTTTTGGCGCGCAGTTCAGTGTCTCTTTCCATGCGCGCCCAAAAACAAAATGCAGATGACGCAGCAGATTCCACTAGTAGAATTTGTATTTCCTTAACTTTTTACTCGAGGCAGTTGCAAATTTTGGAGAAAAGAGACTCAAATTTGGCCTGCCGATGGTACCAGATATTTCTTCCACTTTTAATATAGTATATAATATGTAAATAAAAATTTTTATATTGTTGGTTATTTATTTAGTTAAGATTTTATTAGATAATTAAATAAATACTAAATAAAAATAAAATATAATTTTATAAAAATGCAACAAAACGAAACGTTTCAAAAATGAAAAATACAATTCAAATTTATTGGTAAGTTAATATATTTTTCAGAAATTTTCTCATTGCAATCGATTTTCGGCGAGAAGAGCTATACTTTTGGCCTGCCGATGGTTCTCTACTTTAAATACATAAAAATATTTGTAAAATTTAGCTTTTACCTTTTTTAAGACACAAGAATGGTGCTTTTTTAGAAAATGGCAAAAAAATAGTATTCATAAAAAAATGCCAAAAATAATTTTGCATTGAGCCAGGTTCGAACCCAGCTCAGTTCGAACCAGGTCAGACGAACAAGCCACTTGACCACACAACCGATGATTCACTGTACACAATTGACCTATATTAACAAAATCCAATTACCATTGGACCTTGCCGATTGATGCCTTTAGCACAGGCCGATTGAATACCTACTATCGTTCATTGAATAGATGCGGAGGAGGAGGAGGAGAAGGAGAAGGAGAAGGAGGAGTTCGGACAAATGGTTTTGACCGATTTTCTAATGCTTGCTGCAACTTTTTGGCGATTTCTCGCGAGTTTTGGTCAATTAGATGATGCTCTTTCCAATGCAAAAAGAATCAGAACGATTGGATTCTTCTGTGAGGAGCAGGAGCCTTATCAAAATGGAGATCTAGCAATAACCCCGAAAACGTACACCTGGGTCGAAAAGAGGGGCTGGGCGCTGACGGTCGCTATGCTCCCTCGCGCCAGCCCAATATGAAGATAAGGCTGCTCCTTTCAAGGAAGCTTTATTTTCACAATTAGGATGGCGTGAGCTAAGCAGTAGCAGAGCGCAAGTGCTGAGACCCGAATCCATGTAAGCAATGCAAATCTCAAGGTTGCATTTCTCCCCGGGAAGCGCCTATGCTTCAAAGAGAAGGCTAAAGGCAGGAAAACGCCAGTACAGCAGGCCCAAAGGCAAGGAAATGGAACTTCAACCAATGGCAACGGTCACCAGAGGCAAGGGTCCCGGCCCAACGGCTAAGGCAAACGAACTAAACTAAAACAGTGTTGAAAAAGAGACCAGGAATGGGTGGAACAGAGTGAACAGTACATTAAACCAAAACCAAATATCACAGGGTGACTCTGGCCCCCTCTATAGGGGGGCTAGTGACGGTGTCTCTGGCCCCCCCCCCTATAGAGGGGGCTAGTGACAGGGTGTCTCTGGCCCCCCTATAGGGGGGGATCCAGACGTCTCTGGCCCCCCCTATAGGGGGGGCGGGACATGCCTCAAAAATCAGGAAAAAAGAGCCCGTTCGCATTTGCGAACCTAACATGCGAACAAGCCCCGTTCGCATGGGTTCGCGTTCGCGTTCGCAAAACCCCCGTTCGCACGGGCTTTTTGCTGCGAACGCGAACGCGAACGCGAACGGGGGGGGGCCCGTTCGCAAACTGGGTCACACTGGGGCTGTTTTAGGGGCAATGATGTAGGCACTATGCAAAAATGTTTTTTGCGCGGCCGAAGGCCGCCTGCCGCGGAGGGCAGGGCAGTCAGATCTCCGGAGGCCGGAGGGCATGGGTGCGGAGGCCCCGGAGCGTAGCCTAGCATGCGAAGCATGCTAGGCGAAGCGTAGGGGCCGTAGCACCCGTGCCCGGAGGCCGGAGGAGCTCTGGCGCCCTGCCCGAAGCGGCGGGCGGCCAAGGCCAGCTTAAGAAGTTACCCCATTTTTGCGTCCGTCTGTCCGCATATATATATATATGTCTTTCCGGGGCCCGTACTCCGCGGTTTTTCAATGAAATTGGCTGATTTTTTGCATGAAAGTCCGTTTAGGTGGTATCTCCAGGCCATTTTTTGGGCTTGACGTAATTTTTCGATTTTAGGCCAAAACTCAATTTTTTGATGTTTCAAAGTACGAAAATTCATAAATCACTGGTTTTTCAACGAAATTGGCTGATTTTTGGCAGGTACGTCCGTCGAGGTGCTATCTTGAAGCTGGCAAAAGGAATTTCCAAAATATTTGTTATTTCTCAATTTATGGGCAAAAACCTAAATTCTTGATGTTTCAAAAATTTAAACATCCATAAATCGATGGTTTTTCAATGAAATCAGCTGAAATTTGGCATATACGTCTGTCATGGTGATATCTTGATGTTGATAATAGAACTTTTTGCTACATTTATTATTTCATGATTTATAGTCAAAAACCTAAAATCTTGATGTTTCAAAAATTCGAACATCCATAAATTCCCGGTTTTTTAATAAACTCAGCTGAATTTTGTCAGATATGTTTGCTGCGGCGGTATCTTGAAGCAGTTAAAAGGAATTATTGCTTAGCTTATTACTTGGAACAAAGGCCGCGCATCTTGGCAACAGCCGAGAATACCTTGTTTAAAAAAAAAAATCCAGCAAAACAGGTAGAAAGATAGCAAAATATTACAATTTAATTTGAATTTAATGTCTACAAAATTAGGCTGCGAAATTTGTTCATAAGGGGGTCGCATAGAATTTTTGCAGCCAGGCACATTTTTGGGAGCCTTATGCGTGTAGGCTGAGAATGAGAGGGCTGCCAACGAGTAGTTGAGAGCTCGAGATCCGGCGGGTGGAGGGTCAGCGATGCTGAAGTCCAGCTGCTCGCCGTAGGTGAAGTTGGGGATGGTGGGGAAGACGGCTTTGCCCCCAGCCTCGCTCCTCCAACGACCCAGCAGAGAATGAGAGGGTGGCCAACGAGTAGTTGAGAGCTCGAGATCCGGCAGGTGGAGGGTCGGCGATGCTGAAGTCCAGCTGCTCGCCGTAGGTGAAGTTGGGGATGGTGGGGAAGACGGCTTTGCCCCCAGCCTCGCTCCTCCAACGACCCAGCAGAGAATGAGAGGGTGGCCAACGAGTAGTTGAGAGCTCGAGATCCGGCAGGTGGAGGGTAGGCGATGCTGAAGTCCAGCTGCTCGCCGTAGGTGAAGTTGGGGATGGTGGGGAAGACGGCTTTGCCCCCAGCCTCGCTCCTCCAACGACCCAGCAGAGAATGAGAGGGTGGCCAACGAGTAGTTGAGAGCTCGAGATCCGGCAGGTGGAGGGTCGGCGATGCTGAAGTCCAGCTGCTCGCCGTAGGTGAAGTTGGGGATGGTGGGGAAGACGGCTTTGCCCCCCAGCCTCGCTCCTCCAACGACCCAGCAGAGAATGAGAGGGTGGCCAACGAGTAGTTGAGAGCTCGAGATCCGGCAGGTGGAGGGTCGGCGATGCTGAAGTCCAGCTGCTCGCCGTAGGTGAAGTTGGGGATGGTGGGGAAGACGGCTTTGCCCCCAGCCTCGCTCCTCCAACGACCCAGCAGCCAGGACAACGGCTCCAGCTCTTGCGGCAGGTTCCGCATATTATACTCTGCACAGATCATGTCCATATTTCGTCTCACTATACTGGAGAGTGCAGCGAGGTTAAGCAAGCAGAGATTATGATGACTCAACTCAGCTGCTATTTGAGTTGGAAGGTTGATTAGAAAGGTAGGCAGTGGTTACCAAGCTGGGACGAGTTTATTCTCAGGCGAATTTAGATCAGTTATTTTTCAAGATCTCCAGTCAAACCTTGAAGATATGTGGAAATTTAGGCGATTGATCTGAGAATCGACTGGTCCCAGCGATGAGCAGAAAGGCTGTTAGTGTGAGAGGTTAAAAGAAGGAGTAGGAGAATTAGGGCACGGCGTGGAATGAGTCCGCAGAGGCCGCACGTCCCGCGACACTTGTCCCGGATGAACTTGTTCAGCTGGCACAGCTGCGGCTCCGGCCGAGTCCAGGACTCGCACCTCGCTCCCGCCTCCAGACTATCCCCGCACACCCGCTCTCAAACCCACTTTTCAACCGGGCTCAATACTGGCTGATTTTAGGAGCTGTCCGTCAAATGTGTCACAAAAGTATCAGGGCAGTCGGT
The DNA here is from genome assembly GCA_030248095.1 of Ptycholaimellus sp. GST1_10. Classification (NCBI taxonomy): domain Eukaryota; kingdom Metazoa; phylum Nematoda; class Chromadorea; order Chromadorida; family Chromadoridae; genus Ptycholaimellus; species Ptycholaimellus sp. GST1_10. The sequence continues at coordinate 3,514 of JASANA010010689.1, read as the reverse complement.
AGGACAGATGTTTGCAGGCTAAGTGGCAGGACTTTGGAGCATCGTTGAGCTTTGGCTCCTGCCACTGAGCATTGGGCAATAAATTGTCTCCAATGTCGCATCTAACAGACTGGCAGGTCTTGCCTGGAAATGGGAATAGAGAGACCTTGTTTGGGGAGCACGAACTCGGCTGCGGTGATGGATTCCTTCAGCTCGGCCTCCTTCTCCTTCTCGTGGCTGCTCTGATTGCAGCGACGACAGGAGGCGGGGCAGGTCTCCACCACGACGCTGTTGCTCTTGCAGTACACGGCCCAGTCCTCGCACTCCGGTCGCTTGTCAATGCAGCCTGGGTCTAGGCTGGCCTTCTCCTCTGCTCCTCCTTCTATCCCCATATATTGCCATTTAGTAGATTGTTGAATGTCCATTAGTCGGGGTTAAATGGGTTGGTTAGAGGAGCCAGATTGTTTTCAGAGGGTTCAGTAAGCAGCTTTAGTTGGAGGCTGATTTGAGACAGTGACAAATAGGGTTTGTCAAAAATGTAGAGAGTGCTTACTCTTCTTGTCCAGCTTGTCTATAGGCGACTGGTTGGCGAAGGCATACTGGACCAGCAAAAGCAGAGCAATCAGGGGCAGCATTCCCAGAATTGGGGATTAGGGGACGCGGGTGGCCTGTTTGCTTCGACTGGCAATGAAAGTGATAGGCGAGTGGTGTTGTGGGTGGGGGGTGGGTAGGAGAAGGAAGGTGTGGCGCCGTTGCTCCAGACCCGTTCTCCCCTCTTCCCCTCCCTCCCCCCTCGCCAGCCCAAAGTTTCCGCTCCTTTCGCTGATTGCGGCTTATTTCAGGCCTCTCCCTCCCTCGGGTAGGGCTGGGGTGTGGGGGGCGAATGGAGAGTAGCCCTTGTTCTGCCCTCCCCATCCAGCCGCCTCCGCCTCCAATCCGGAGGGTTTGCCAGGCAGCCTCGTCCAACAACTGCCCTCTCCATAAAAGGCGGCCGACACATCCCCTGCTCTGGTCCCCCGGCCGAAACCGGTTCGCGATTCTTCGCCTCCGTCATTTGGCGCACTGCGGCCTCTTCTGATGGAGGACGATTGTTCTTCCCACCGCAATATGCGCCTCCCTTTTCAGCTGGCCAGACCAGATGTCGGCCGCCAACTGACAATGCGCTTTTAATAGGACGCCAGAAGCAATGGCATTAATTTTCTGGCCGAAAAGCCTGGTACTGACATAAAATGTAGGGTTTGTGGATGCTTGTTGCTCAGGGGACATTAATTCTCTTCGATTGCTCCTTAGCTTATACTTTTTTTGTTTTTTGCTTTTTTGTTTTGGTTGTTAGCCAACCTCACCATTGAAAAGTTTGATTTCAGTGTCATGTCCTACTAGCATTTCTTTTTCAAAGTATCCATTTAGTTGTGTGTTGCACAGCTATCTTTCGAATGTGTGTGGCAGAACATCACTAAGGTAAATATTGCTTTATATTGTTCTGATCGTCTATTTTTGGTTTGCTATCTTTGCTAACCTTGATTTTCTGGCTAAGTCTAAAAAAGCTAAAAGAAAATCAATCGAAAAAACTAAAAATCGCAAACTTTTAGCCGGCACCGTCACAAAACAAAACCCATCGAAAAATTTTGGCACACCAGAATTCATCATACATGCCGCAAAATAAGTAAAAAAAATTACCTAAATCCACCCAATTTTGGAAACCGCTAAAATACCCCTCAAATTGCAAATGCAAGCGGTACAAGCTGCCATGCATGGACTGCAGGAGAGGCCGAGGCCCGGGAGGCAATGCAAGCCTGAACAGGCGAGCGCCAGTCCTTCTCCCTCAACCCGCTCAAAGTACTGGAATGCTTCTGGCCTTCGCCGACAGCAACAGCAGCATGATCACCAGTCGCGTCAAGCGGGAGCGGCATTCCAAGCCAGCCATTCAGCTCTCCCTTCTCCACCTCTCAAAGCCCCATCCACATAGCAGAGCAATTGATGTCCAGGAGGAGCGAGTCTGAGCCGTTGGCGGAGGGCCACTGGCCGGAGGAGAGCGGAACGGAGGTGAAATCGCTGCGCATCTCCATCCTCGGCTGCCTTTACACCCTGCCCCTGGGCCTCCGCATTCGCCATCCTCCAGTGAGCTTGATGTCGCCCACAAGGGATGGGCAGGGGATGAAGAAGCTTTGGCAGAATGTGCGAGCCAACTGGGCTGCCCTGCGCTACCCCACCCGCCTGGAGCGCCTGCTGGACCCCCAGGCCACGCACAGGCAGCGACTATTGTATTTTTTATTTTTAATAGAGCTTTACTGAGAAAGTCAAATGTCTCAGAAATATGGTGGCCCAAAAATTTTGACACCCATTTTTTATATTTTTTTTCGAAACTAGACATAATTCTAAGACTTTGAGAGGGCGAAACTAAAAATTCGATTTTTGGCTAAATTTTGAAAAATTTTAAAGTTTGAAATATGGCCAAATATTTTATTGATATTTGATATTTGAATATTTGTCTCTTTTGGTTTCTAACCAATTTTGATGATTTGACAACCTATCGAACCGTTTTGACGAGTACAACAATTAGTTTTTTTTGACCAACTTTCTATGATCAAGAGTAGATGAGCTGTTCGTAAAAAAACTGATTTTCTGTTTTTCAAAATTAAAAAAAAAATAATTTCGATATCAAAACTTGAGTTTCCGCATTTGGCACCCTGGTTTTCTGAAAATTCAGGTCGTTTTACCCTATACGATGCAAAGCACACCATGGTTGACCCTGGCTGACGAGAGATATTTGAGGTTGAAAATTAAAATTCACATTTTGGCCCAATGTTATAAAATAGGCAAAAAACGACCAAAAAACATTCTTTGGACAGATATATATCTTGGTGCATAGTTTTTAGCATCAGTTTTGACGTTTGCGTGGGATTAACATTGACAATATTTTGCATATGCTATAACATAGGCAGTGTTGTAGGATAGGGGAAAATAACTTCAATATTTTTCAACTTAAACGTCAAAACTGATGCTAAAAACTATGCACCAAGATAGATACCTGTCCAAAGAATTTTTTAAAGCCAAACAAATTAAATTTAGGGACAAAATTTTTTTTGGTCATTTTTTTGCCTATTTTATAACATAGGGCCAAAATATGAATTTAATTTTCAACCTCAAATATCTCTCGTGAGCCAGGGTCTACCATGGTGTGCTTTGCATCGTATAGGTAAACGACCTGAATTTTCAGAAAATCAGGGTGCCAAATGCGGAAACTCAAGTTTTGATATCGAAATTAATTTTTTTTAAATTTTGAAACACAGAAAATCAGTTTTTTTACGAATAGCTCACCTACACTTGATCGTATAATGTTGGTCAAAAAAACAAAATGTTTTACTCGTCAAGACGGTTCGATTGGTGGCCAACTCATCAAAATTGGTTAGAAACCAAAAGAGTTATGGACAATCAAATATTTGGCCATTTTTCAAACTTCAAAATATTTCAAAATTTCGCCAAAAATCTAATTTTGAGTTTCGCGCTCTCACATGCCACGAAAAGCCTTAGAATT
>JASANA010010687.1:0-20888 GCA_030248095.1 Ptycholaimellus sp. GST1_10 | reverse complement strand
ACGTCCTTTACTTCGTTCAGTTACGTATTGCTCATGTGGATTAGCTGCTGGAGCAGGCAAAGGCAGCGCAGCTGGCAATGTGGCCGCGGGCGCAGGCAAAGGCAACGCTGCCCTTGGCGCCGGCAACGGCAGTGCGGCTGCAGGTGCCAGTAGAGGCAGTGCCCCGCCTGCTGCGGGTGCGCCGACGAGTTATTCATCTTCATTGTCTTCATACTGCACAACCAGTTCGGGCGGCAGTTCAACATGCAGCTTTAGCTGGTCTAAGTGCACCCATTTGGTCACTTGAGGCTCGCCCACCACTCTTCTTCTGGGCGTCGGTTGTACGTTTGTACGCCAGAAAAGCACTCCAGCAAGGCTCGAACTTGTTCCTTACGAACACCTTGTAGTACACCAGCTCACCAGCTTTTAGCACTGAGGGCCTCGCTGAACGGTCATATTGTTCGCGGTATGCTGCTTGTTTGAGGGCATCAGTTTGCTCGTGCATTAGCTTTTTGCACTAATCTCAAATTCTTCTCTGGCTGCCAGCAGAATAGTCTCGCTGGTTCAACTAGGCATAATCCATCCGTGAATACTCCAGCCCTGGAGGCAAGGGCAGTTGGCAATCAGTACCAAATAAGGCATGGTAAGGGGTATCACCTATGACCTTACAGAAACTGGCATTGTATGCAAATACAGCATACGGCAAGAACTCCAACCATTTGGAAGGGTTAGCGTGGCAATATTTGGTTATAATTAGAGCCAAACTCTTATTGAATCGCTCACACTTTCCATTCCCTTGCGGATGGTAAGCAGACGTCTGGATTTTTGCTGTTCCAATCATCTCCGTCAAATGCTTGACTAACGACGAGGTAAATTGCATTCCTCTGTCAGTCAACCATCTGTTAGGTTTTCCATGAATCAGTACTACCTCTGATATCACTATGCCTGCTACTGTCTTAGCCAGCATATCTCTCATTGGCTTAGCAATAGCATAATTGCTAAAGACATCTGTTATCGTCAATATATAACGATGACTTCTCACTGCAGGATTAATGGGTCCCACAATATCGGAAGCTATAAGTTCCCAAGGTCTACAGCCCGGCTCGGCTAAAATTTGTCAAAATGTTCTGTGTATCATCAGCTTCAGAATAATTGAAAGTCGTTCATACCTTCATGAAACTACCTAAGTCTCTCTAGTTTATGACCTGAAAAGCAGAGCTCATCAAATGCAAATTTAGGCATTTTATGATAACTGATGAAGACTCAAGAGATCCGATTAAGAAAAAATCAAATCTTTTGCAAAGAACATGCAAAGGCAAGCAGTTTGCTGGATATTTTGCTTTTTAATTTTAGTTTCCTAGACTAATAGAGGAAACAATTTTATACTTTGTGTTTTAATACAACTTTTAAGCATAAATTTGGGGCGAGTTGTGGCCCAAAATGATAATGAGACTCAGATTTAGCACAGGCTGCAGCCATAGGTAACTAAGATCCCTTTAAATTTTTTACCATAACTAACACTGAAATTTAACGGAATAAAAATTTTAAAGCATTTTCGGGACTGTGAGAGTTTGCTCTTTCAAAACAATATAAATTTATTGCATTACCTTATATTTTTTAGTTATGAAATTTGATAGTTTTGAAAAAATTAAATTTTTCTTTTTTATAATTTTTGTAATCATTGGAAAAATGAGCCCAAAGTATGAAATTGACATTAAAGATTTTCCCAGAAATGAAAAAAATGGGACATTTTTGCCCCTGGAACAGCCCTGAAAAACTTGCTTTAGGGTGGTCCACACACTTTCATTTTGCCATTTTCAAACGCTTTCAATTTACTTGGCGCATTTTTAAACAATAATTTTTCTAGCTCTCTTCACTCAATCAATCATAAAATGTCTGAATTGGCAGTTGATAATTTCTGATTGTCAGGACATAACTTAGAGACATAGAGCAATGTTTCCTGAAAGTATGAACGTATTTTAATTAATCTGAAGCTCACTACAACTCGGAACATTTTGACAAATTTTAGCCGAGCCGGGCTGTAGTTGCTACCACCGACCGCAGCTTTTCTCTGCCTCCATGATTTGCTGGATTACTAACCTGGCAACAGAGTGAGGCACTTCGCGGAAAATATTTCGTTTCGTTTTGCTTCGATTTTGCGAAGCGGATCGATACGGATCCCCAACCAGTTGACATCGATGGGGTTAACGGGTTGATTTTGCCTTTTTTGCGAAGCGGTTAACCTGTTGATTTTGGCCAATCAACCGGTTCAACCGGTTGATTTGATGAATCGACGCGGTTAACCGGTTGATTTCACCAAATCAACCGGTTAACACCATTTCGCGGAGTGCATCTAAGGTTTTTGTAAGGGAGGCGAGTATTCTCCAAGGACCCAAAGGTTCCAAATAGATGCAGCAAGACAACAAATGCATCTGAAAACTTGGCGATGGCCTAAACATGGTCTAAAAGGCAAAACTTGGCTGCTAAACGTTGACAGACAGAATAGAAGAATAAACATGAAGGCCGTCCACATCGTCATCTGGCTGGGTGGCAACGATCTCTTCTTCCAACGGCAGGACGACGTGCCAGAAGATGTGGGGAAGATCGCCGCTGCACTGCTGGAGGCAGCGCGGAAGGTGGTCACGGACTACCCGGGGCATCTGCGTCACCGTCCTGGCGCCCTTCCTTCGCAAGACCGACCAGGATTGGCGCCAGAAGAGCTGGGGTAAGCTGCTGAACGAGTTCAACCAGGTTCTGCAGGCCACAGAGGGGACGGCGCACTTTGGCGTCAAGGACTCTGTGGTCGATTCAGCGGGCTGGCGGAATGGGGCGTCCACCTCAAGAAGGACAGCCTGCTTGAGGAAATCGCCAACGTTGTTTGGATGCAGTAGGGGAAAACGCGAGGTTTGAATTTGTTTTTTGCAGCCTAGTTAGGTCGTCGATGCAATGGCTTTGTTTCATTCTCAGTAGGGGAATCTCAATTTTTTTGCCATCAATTTCTTGCACGATTACCAAATACAAGCTTTACTTATGTGCACTATGATTCAGTCCTGCAATGTCTAGTACTTTGATTCTGTTTTCGTTTTGCATTTTTTGCTTCTATCTTGCTCTGCTTTGGTCTAGATGCAAAGTGTTGAGACCCTTTTTTCTGCATCGCAATACACTCAACAATTGTGCCGATGTCCAAAAGCATGCAAAGTCTCCCCAACAAAAATGAGCACGAAATGTGGCAGACGCAACAAAAAGTGTGCATTGGAAGCCTTGCAAAAGCAAAATAAGCAGCGTCTTCCTACTGTGGCATAGCATCTGAAAGACTTGAATGGGGGAAAAAACTGGGAGCAGAGTTATGGCAAATAATGTGTGGTAAGGAAGAACTTCGCAAAAAGTGGGCACTTTGGCCAAAATAGAATCTAATTAATAGTAATAGGTTCAATGCTTGTGTCAGGGTGTACCTCAACGACAGGTTTGGTGTCTGGGGATGGGAGAGGGAGGTTGGCCTCGCTGTCGATAAGCTCTAGCTTGATGTAGACTGCCTTCTCCTCCGCACCTTTCATGGCCGCTGCCTGCAACTTTGGACAGTTTGGTTGGTTGGACAGCATAGCCTAGGTCTAGATCTAATGATTTATCCTACAATAATATGCTATTTGATCATGTTTTTTGGAAGGTGGCCGTGGAATTAGGGGCAAACCTTTTGGCGTGTGATGCGCTGTGGAGGTTCTTGGCGACCTTTCCGGGGTCCACAGCTGGGGCGTCTGGTCTGTAAGTCCTCGTCGCTGGTGCTGGAGGCCTGTAATTCCATTTGGGTCTAGATGCAATGGCAGTAGTGAAGTAGACGAGTCAAAAAGCTAACAATCTCGACAATAGAAGTGAAAAAGATGAAGCGGAGAGATGGTTCCTTGCAACTGGACCCCGGCTTACCCATCTTCACACCCACTTCTTAATACAGCTGAATAGGTCAAGAATAGGGTGATCTTGCTGCCATGGGAGGCGCCATAGTAATCGCGCCAGTCAGTACCTACATTGCCTACCATGCCTGAGCATCAAAAGGAGGGTTACGGTGAGAAAAAGGGGGCTAAATGGTCAAATCAACCGGTTGAACCGGTTGATTGGCCAAATCAACCGGTTCAACCGGTCGATTTTGCCAATCGAAGCGGTTAACCGGTTGATTTGGCCTGATCCCACTCGCTAATATTTCGGAAAAAAGCAAAATCAACCGGTTAACCCGATCGATTGCACTTTTCCGAAAATGATCCGCTTCGCGAAGCGGATCCCATCAACCGGTTGCATCAACCGGTTAACCGCTTCGATTTTTCGAAGTGCCTTACTCTGCCTGGCAATCTTTGCAAGCTGCACAGAAGGCTTTTATGTCCTTCACCATATTTTCCCAAAAGAACTTTTTCTTAGCTCTAGGGGTGTATAACCGTCCCTCCACCCCTCCCCCATCAAGGAAGACGAGATCATCTTCGATGAAGTAAAGGTGGCTCTGGCTAATTATTTTCGTCGCCAGATCGTAGTCTTCTGGAACTGTTCCATTTGATAAATAATCTTTCATTCCTATGCAAAAAGTATCTGTTTTTTGTGCTTTGCGAACATTTGTGCAAATCTGTTTCTGAGTTTCCCTCAATGGTTCTTCTTGAGTTGAAATTTCGGCCATTTCTGCCTCAAATTCATCCCCATTTTGGCCAAAAATTGACAATTTTGGCGAGAAACTAACACTTTTTTGTGTTTTTTCTGAAACTTCCAGAGTGTTTTCTGGATTTTTGACCGCGGAGCGGCCCGAAGGGCCGCTCCGCGGTCTATAGAGGTTACTGAACTTTTGTCCTCAGGTATATATATATATATATATATGTCTGGAAATGCTGTCCACGGGCGGATTCTCAACGGATTGGGACAAACTTTTTTTTTTCCTGAAAGGTAATGCAATTTTAGGAAGATCTGGAGGGGTGGAACCGGTTTCCGAGCATTTGAAACATTACTTTTTTGGGTAGAAAGGTTGAAAATTTGGGTATGCTGTAAAAGGCTCAATTCTCAACGGATTTTGACAAACTTTTTTTTCCCCTAAAAGGTAATAAAATTTTAGGAAGATCTTGAGTGGTGGAATCGGTTTCCGAGCATTTGAAACATTACTTTTTTGGGTAGAAAGGTTCAAAAATGGGGTATGCTGTAAAATGCTCAATTCTCAACGGATTTTGACAAACTTTTTTTTCCTGAAAGGTAATAATATTTAGGAAGATCTGGAGGGGTGGAACTGATCTTGAAGCATAAGAAACATTACTTTTTTGGGTTGAAAGGTTGAAAAATGGGGTATGCTGTAAAATGCTCAATTCTCAACGGATTTTGACAAACTTTTTTTTCCTGAAAGGTAATAATATTTTAGGAAGATCTGGAGGGGTGGGAACGGTCCCGGGGCATTTAAAACATTACTTTTTTGGGTAGAAAGTTTGCAAAATGGGGTGTTTTGAGAAATGGTGAATTCTCAGTGGATTTGGACAAACTTTTTTTTTGCTGAAAGGTATTAACATTTTAGGAAGATCTGGAGGTGTGGAACCGGTCCCGGAGCATTTGAAACATTACTTTTTTTGGGTAGAAAGGTTGAAAAGTGGGGTATACTGAGAAATGGCGAATTCTCAATGGATTTAGACAAACTTTTTTTTCCCTGAAAGGTAATAACATTTTAGAAAGATCTGGAGGTTTGAACCTGGTCCTGGAACATTTGAAACATTACTTTTTTGGGTAGAATGTCTGACAAATGGGGTACATTGAGAAATGGCGAATTCTCAATGGATTTGGACAAACTTTTCTTTCGTATTAAAAAATTAAAATTGAGCATTAAAATGTAAATTAAGAGCATTGGCATGGAATTGTAAGCTGCTAAGTTGTGTGGGAAGTTGTGGGCTGTGAAGCTCCGCGGTCACCTATTGCGCTCTGCGCCATATACTTGTTTACCTTGTTGTTGCATTTTCCACAAATTTTTATATTTTCCCCACAAAATTTTTGACATTTTTGACAAATTTTTTGACTTTGTTCTAATTTTGTAGAACAATTTTTGTAAAATTTAAATTTTGTGAGTACTTCATTTTCATCACGATGTTCACAAAATTTTTGTGAAAGTAAGGCAGAATTTTTTCCTGCTTTCGCCGTAACTTTATACGAGTCAGAATTCATACCAGGAAATGGTTGTGGTAATTCCTCATACATTCTTGACAGAGCATCGGCAGCAGTGTTATCGCAGCCTTTTTTATAGCGCAATTGCAGTTGATAATCGCAAATTTTCAACACCCATCTATTTAGGATGGCATTTGCTGAAAAATTGTTCGTCATATATTCCAACGGTTTATGATCCGTTTCAATGATAATAGCTGGATGACTAAAAATTATGGTTTTCCACCTATTCAAAGCAAACAAAATTGCTGCTGCTTCCATTTTTACTATTGGATACCGCCTTTCCGCATCGTTTAGTGTACGGCTAGCATAAGCAATGACTTTTTCACTGCCTTGATTGTCATTTTGCGACAAAATTGCCCCCATGCCTGACAATGAAGCATCAGACCTAATGATAAAAGGTCTTTTTGGGTCCAAACTTGGAAAAGCCAGAACCGGCGGTGAAGACAACACCCTTTTAAGCTCCACGAAAGCCTGTTCTTGGCTGTCCTCCCATTTATATTTTATGCCCTTTTTTAGTAGCACATATAGCGGTTCTGCTATTGTCGCAAAATTTTTCACAAATTTGTGATAATAACAGCATAAGCCTAAAAATCTTTGCAAGGCTTTCACTGAGGCCGGTTGCACATAATTTCTTACTGATTCAACTTTTGAATCATCTACGCGACTTCCATTTTTGACCGCAGAGCGGCCCGAAGGGCCGCTCCGCGGTCTATAGAGGTTACTCAACTTTTGTCCTCATATATATATATATGTGTGTATATATATGTATGGGTATCTGGAAATGCTGGCCCCGGGCAAATTCTCAACGGATTTGGACAAACTTTTTTTCCCTGAAAGATAATGCTATTTTAGGAAGATCTGGAGGGGTAGACCTGGAATTTGAGCATTTGAAACATTACTTTTTTGGGTAGAAAGGTTGAAAAATGGGGTATGCTGTAAAATGCTCAATTCTCAACGGATTTTGACAAACTTTTAGCAATACGTGTTCGCGTGCGTATTGCTCCAGGATGCCTATTTCTAGAGATGAGGTAGTAGGTGAGGTACTTTCAGCGTTTCCTGGGGGCGGCTACCGAAGGTAGTACAGGTGCTTGCCTTTCTCCTTGCATGTGCTCCCTGTAGCGTATCTCTTCGTTGCGGAGGCCTCTGATGGTGCGGTCAATCCGTCCCCAAACCTTATGCAAAACAGCCTTTGACATGTTTGTGAGGGGGGATGCACAGGATGCCTGAGCGCCCTGGCGAGCGTCCCCACCATGGCTGGCATCCTCGGGCAGACACGTTCGTTTGTTGACGAAGGGCTTCTTGACAACGGGGAGGTGGCTGTCCTCCAGCTGCTCCTCCATGGCCTTGCGTGTGGTGTCGGAGCCGTCCAGCATGGGCTTCATGCGGGATCGTCTATCCGATCCCAGCCCTTTTCCGCCTGCCATCCTGAAAAAGACGGCAGAAAAGTGCTTTTAATTCGTTTTCCATGATTCCTTTGCGGCGATCGATACAACTTACCATGCACCTCCTTTGTGGGGCGACGTATTTTGATTAGACACAAGCTTGTGGCAGTGGGGACTTGGGCTTGATTTTATTTTATACCACAACCAAGGCTCTCACTACCACAAAGCTTGTATTCTATCATAAAGCTTGCGTTGATATTTTTTATTCAGATGCAAAGTTATTTTGTAGACGCAAGCTATGATAGCAGGTACTCTGGATGATTTTAAAAATCCACAACCAGGGCTGGCACTATGATAATGCTTCGTAATCTGCTAACGAGGCCGTTTGTGTAATAATATTTTAATTTTCTTTTATGACCACTTACGTTTGTTTGGAAAATGGGACAAGGACTTTTGGATAGGCACGATCTGTGGCATTGGGAGCCTGGTTGATTTTTGCATTTCCCACAACCAGGGCTCGCAATACCACAAAGCTCGTAACTACCAAGCTACCACATGAATTGACTGGATAAAAGCTAGCATTGTGTGAATGAAACATCAGAAAATTGCTCAATCTTTTCAGGGTGACTTTTGACTTACCTTCGGAGCTGTTCCGTGAGAGGTAGAGGAAACCGTTGAAGGGTATGGGGTTGGTGGCCAATGGCTTTTTCGACCAATCGCTTTGGAAAGCATTTTTCTCTTCTTCATCACCCCCTTGAAATGAATTTTCATTACCCCGTTCACATCCAGACAGGGAAAAACCGGAGGTAGAGGAGGTAGATGGAGTAGTTGTAGAGGTCGAGGTCCCGCTTCAGCTCGGGCCAGTTGTTGTACTCCGTCTTGATCCCCCGCGGGGGCTGCGTCTTGCAGTGCAGCAGTTGCAGGCCGAGCACCAGGCCCGGCTCTTCTCCTTCCGACTCTTGACCGCAGGCCTTGGCGGCCTCTGCCTCCCCCGCTGGCGGGACAGTCTAAGGCTCCTTGGGTTCTGCTTCACGAAGTGGCTCGAACTCACTCATCTATGACTGAGTATGACTTGGAAATTAGAAAGCTTTGAACCGGGGTCGATTGCAGAGATGAAGTCAAACTCTACTTTATTTGTTTAGTGAAACATCACAAGTGTGTTTCAGGGGATTGCCTTTTATTTAAATGTACCCGTTATATTCGACAAAAGCAATCTATAAACGTACGTTTTGGCTATTGCAGATATTAGACTCTTTCTTTTAAGGCAACGAAATAATCTTTGTAAAATAATATGATCATTCAAGATGTCTCTAGCTCATTGAAGATCTTCAAATCTAAGGTTTGGTTATGTTTGAATTTTGAAACATCCCATTTTGCGAGTGCCTCATTGGCTACGGAATGGGGAACATACCTTGGTTGGTACTTGATGGTGATGGTAGCTGAAGTAGCGGGTGGTTGGCGGAGAGCATGTCCTGAGATTGACTGATTTCTCCGTCGATTTGCGTGGCCTTTATAGTCACCTGAGGCTATTCCTGGCCTTATGTCTAGACGATGTGTTAGACCAACCATAACCAACCGTTTTCTCTTAAAGCAAGCTAATGAGGTAGAATAACAATTTATATTTTAAATGAGTCATGTAAATCTGCTTTTTGTTAAAATTACGGCAAAAAGCCGCTCTTTACTTTTCTTGTGGATTGGGCTCAACCTAGTGAATAAGTGTGTTTTTGAGTTTTATAAAATAACTTTTGCGATGATAAATGGCTTAGCTCAAAAAATAGAAATTTTTAGATTGAAGCGCTTCTCTTTCGGTTGTTTGCGTCCTTATGGCGGTAAAGAATTGCTGATTTTTGGCCGAGCTGGTGCTTTTGTGCACTTGCTGAAACATCCTTCATCTTGTTTGCTGTCATTTGGACCTTTTTTGTCGAAGAGCAGTTCAATTATTGGATGGTTGAAGTGTCCGCGCTGGATGAGGCAACTATTGAAGTTTTCTCTTTATTCTTTCCTCAAACGCCCTTTGTGAAACATCAGCAGTCGACACAGATAGGATCAAAGCTATGAGAAATCTTTTTTCGCATCTGGCTTTTCCAAAAAGCTGAATGGCCCTCGTGAAAAGGTCTGGAATGCAATGGGATGATGCATTTCATAAGTTTGAGGATAAGAGTGGGTACTTCTCCGAGGAATTCGATGTCCGAATCCGAGTCCTGTGTGTCGGGATCAAGGCCTTCGATGCAGGCGCTGGTAGACGGCTGCACTTTCTCTTGGCCCTTTACGACCTCAAGCTTTCAAAATTTCCGTCTTTGGGCACAAAAATTTGGAGAAATTTTTGCCCCTAACCTTTTCTAGGCTTTGAGGGGGACTCCAGAAGTTGAACAACCGCTCTGCTTCTGGGCCCTTGTCTGCGCTCATCTTTGATTCTTCTCTGGAACGAAATGACTGAACTTAATGAAAGTAATTGAGATTTCAAGATGTGCGAGATTCGTATTTGTTTGCGGAACTGCTTGCTTGAGCTGTGAATGCGTACCAGAGAAAACGAAGCTTGACCTTTGATGCATAGCACATCTTTTTGATGCGCCGATCTGCGTTGCCAGATCCTTTTCATTTTTTGTTGTCGCGTGGCCTTTATTAGGTTTAGACTCGCAATTCAAATCATTCTTTTGACAATTGGTTGATAAAATGAATTCAATTTAATCTTAGGTTGAATTTAGGGATTAAATATAAAAATTTATGGATAGGACGCTTAGGGCGCTGCACTTGGCGTATCATTCGGAGCCATGCTTGGATTGGTAATCACTGTGTGATTTGGCGTAGGACGGCGGTGCAGCATCGGCATTATGCTGCTTCCGCTTGGCTGCCAAATTTGTTTTTCCTTAACTTGTACCAAACCATTGCATTGAGCAATCAAACCTGGTTTGGATCTTGGGGCAGAGGCATTGGGTTGAGCGGACCTTGTTGGCCTTGTTGATCCTCGCGCTGTCCTTCCACCACCACTGGCAACGGTGGCATGCGGCGGAGGACCTGATCACCAGCTGCCATTTAATTTTCTCCATAACTTTTAGCTCAAGAATAAACCTTGGGGGAGAGATAGACGGCCTCCATGGCGGAGAGTAGGCGATGGGTGGCGATCTCGGTGTCGAGGTTGCCGTAGTACAGCTTGGCCTCCTCCCCCATCTCCAAGTTCGTGACCCGGGACTGGGTCTGGTAGAACTGCACGTGGTTGTGCTTTAGGTGTAGGTTGGCCTGGATGATTGTGCATCCAATGGCCTCGGCGGTGATGAGGACGGGCTTCACGAAGCAGCTGGTGAACCTGTTCTCGTCCACCATGTCGTAGGGGTTGAACCCCCAGTGGTCAATCGTTGCCGCCGCCTGCCTTGGCGCCTGCTTCAACTGCAATCTCTCCCTTTATCACTTCATAGGAGAGAAAGGGGTGCTGGAACAACTGGTCCGTTGGGACCCGTGCGTTCGACGTTGGAGAGGAGCCAGCAGAGTGATGAACTGTGGAAGTCGATGGGCTGGGCGTTGTGGGGGCGCCAGAGCTGGTTGCCCGTCATCAGGCGCTGGATGTGCCATGCCAGCCGCTTGGCGCAGGCCTTCTCGCAGATCAGGTGCTTCATGAGGCCCGCTTCTTCCTCCTCGGACAGTGGATATAGGTTGGCCTGCTGACAGGCCTTTATCACCAAGGGTTAGGAAGACTTCATAAATGAGTGACAGGAACACCTTGAGGGCTTGGAGGCGGACATTGTCATTGTGGCTGAGGGTCGTGGCTGTGTCCCAGCCGATGGCCTTGCCGGACACCAGCTTGTAGTATTGGCCGCAGATGAGGCCATGGGAGAGCAGGCGCATGCCCGCTCTCTGGGCGTCATCCCCATCCAACTCCGGCGGGAACTCCAGGTCTGCAATTAGCTTTCATCACTTTTATGGGCTGGACCATTTTGGCGCTAACCTTGGGCTATCATGGGACGGCGGGCATCGAGGACGTGGTAGGTGAATGTTTCCTCCAGTCGTGGCAGGGTCTCTGCGAAGGGAAGGACTGGGGCTGCCTCAGGCCACAAAGCCTGGGCGGGTTGCATGGGGGGCAATGGGGCTGGGTTAGCCATAGTTTGAGCTTTTGAAGTAGTCGAAGGGTATGAGGGCACACAAGCAGTTGTTAGCGCAGCATTGGTCGGCTCTAGACTGCGACCAATCCTGGCACTACAACGGAGCTTGGGTCCCCCGGTGAAGTGGGTAGCGAGGATGAGGACACTGAGCTTCAGCGCTCTTTTTATGCGCTCCGCTACTGAGCTTGCAAGACACAACACCTTGGCGTTTGATCTTGCTGAGAAACTGACTGTTTTGTCTTTCAGTTTTCTCTGACTGTTCTTGGGTGTTTTGGTTAAACTCTAGCAATAGCTTAGCGGGATATAATAATTTTTTTCCTTTAATATTATATTTGGAGATAATTTTTCTTGGCGAAAATTCATGGCTTACATCGCTTGAAACGCAATTGTCAATTTACTTGTCTCGTACGTGAAACATAATGTATGACATTTTCTTAAGAAAGCAGCATTGCTGCGCAAGTTTTTGTGAAAACCTGAAGGCTTGACTTGAAAAACCGATGAACTCGCATTGCTTTTTCGCATCATACATTTCTTAACTGGGTTTTAGAACTGATATTGTTGCCGGCGCCAGCTGGTTTGCATAAATTTATTTTATGAAACCTCAACGAGAAGGCTAGTGGTAGGATTTGTATAGATTTTAATAAACACTGAATTGAGTTACATTATTTAAAGGCACAGTGCCAAAAAATGCACCTCCTCCGATTTAGCTAATATTTTTTCCTAGTTAAAGGACACCCAAGTTAGGAGGGCAAGCTTATTCAGTTTTTGCGCGGCCGAAGGCCGCCTGCCGCGGAGGGCAGGGCAGTCAGAGCTCCGTAGGCAGGAGGGCATGGGTGCGGAGGCCCCGGAGCGCAGCCTAGCATGCGAAGCATGCTAGGCGAAGCGTAGGGGCCGTAGCACCCGTGCCCGGAGGCCGGAGGAGCTCTGGCGCCCTGCCCGAAGCGGCGGGCGGCCAAGGCCAGCTTAAGCAGTTACCCCATTTTTGCGTCCGTCTGTCCGCATATATATATATATATATGTGTGTGTGTTCCGGGGCCCGTACTCCGCGGTTTTTCAACGAAATTGGCTAATTTTTTGCATGAAGGTCCGCCTAGGTGGTATCTCCAGGCCATTTTTTGCGCTTGACGTAATTTTGCGTTTTTCGCCCAAAACCCAAAATTTTGATGTTTCAAAGTACCAAAAATCATAAATTGCTGGGTTTTCAATGAAATCAGCTGATTTTTGGCAGGTACATCCGTCAAAGTAATATCTTGAAGCTGGCAAAAGGAAATTTCGAAATATTTTTTATTTATTGATTTATAGTCAAAAACCCAAAATATTGATGTTTCAAAAATTTGAACATGCATAAGTCCATGGTTTTTCGATGAAACTAGCTGATTTTTGGTATGTACATCCGTGAAAATAATATCTTGAAGCTGGCAAAAGGAATTTTGGAAATTTTTAGTATTTCTCGATTTATAGTCAAAAACCCAAAATCTTGATGTTTCAAAAATTGGAACATGCATAATTCCTAGTTTTTCATTGAAATCTGATGAATTTTGGCATTTTCATCTAGGTGGTGTCTTGGGGTGAGGCCGCGCATCTTGGCAACCGCCGAGAATACCTTGTTTCACATTTGGTTGGGGTAGGTTGAGAAATGGCGAATTCTCAATGTATTTGGACAAACTTTTTTTTTGCTTAAAGGAAATTAAATTTTAAGAATATCTGGAGGGGTGGAACTGGTCCCGAAGCATTTCAAACATTACTTTTCTGGGTAGATTTCTAGTAGATTTATTGTTTCCTTTGTTTTAGGCACTGTAGAAAATTGAATATTTTAATTCCGTTATATTGATTTATTTTGAGCGCTGCCAGAGTCCCGTTTTTGTTTTTGTTTTTGTATGCTCTTTCTATGTCATTCTCGTTTGTTATCCAGTTACCCATGACCCATTGAGGTTTTCTTTTCATCTTTTTGTAGTACGGATTTTTTGAAAGGATTGAGCGTTCTGCGGAGTGCTATGTGTAGTGTGACTGTAAACCAAGGTGGTTTTCTTCTATCGTACGGATTTGTTTCCTCTGTAATGCTTCCATAACCTTGTATATTGGTATTTAATCCTCATGAAAAGGTTGTGTTCAGTGCCAGGATGTACATTGTTTCTAGTTCCTCGAGTGGCGGGTCTTCGTCTGTTCTTGTGTGTAGAATTTTTAGGTGTGGCTCGAGTTTTGAGTCGTGTGCTTTTTTCAGGTGTTCATAGAGATGCGTAAACTCTTCTCCTTTGGTGAGATTTCGTCTGTGCTGGCCCATTCTTGTGTTTATTTGCTGTTTAGTTAGTCCCACATATTTCGCAGTGCATTCGGGGTATGGGCATTCTAGTAGATATATTAAATCACGGCTTATGCATGTAATGTGTCTTTAAATGGTGTGTCCGATTCTTTACCTTTTATTCGTATGTTGTTTTCGTTGAGTATTGGTTTTCTGGTTTCCACCAACCACAAGTTAAACATCTTCCGCATGACCTAATATGTTTAGTTTTGTCTAAGTGATCCATGATTTTGCCTTCTAAGCCACCTAAATTAGAATCTTTTCTGAAGAAAAGTTCATTGTTTTATAACGTGATCAAAAATTAATATCTCAAGTTCTAGGAAAGATAGTGACCCCAAAATTTAGCAAGAATTAGCTCTAAGTGTCCTTTATAAGTGTGTAAATTTTTAAAGCTTTACCTTTTTTGTTGACTTACAATAGTCCAAAATGTGAAGTTACCTCATATGCTGAGCGATTGGGCGATTTTTGTAATCTACGCCCCAAGGTTATAAAGGTTTTAGCACAAATATAATTCTAATGATGGCATACAATTTATTGGTTGTGTCATGGTCATTTTAATAAACACTGAATTGAGTTACATTATTTAAAGGCACAGTGCCAAAAAATGCACCTCCTCCGATTTAGCTAATATTTTTTCCTAGTTAAAGGACACCCACGTTAGGAGGGCAAGCTTATTCAGTTTTTTCACATTTGCTGAGCATTTTTGAGAAGAAGAGCATTTTTGAGATTTTTGAGGGAAAAGTAGCATAGGGAAAAGTAAAAAAAAATTTCATCAAAAATCGGAGGAGTCTGCTCCGCTTTTCTCCGCTCAACAGTGGCAGCATGTAGCTAAATGACAAATGTTTAGTCAAAAAAATAAGCTAAATCGATGCGCGCTGTTGCGCGCAGACCAAAAACTGGCAATAATTATTTTTGGACATTTTTGGAGGTTTTTGCCTTGTTTCCATGATTTTAATATTTTTTACGCATATGAGAACCCGATTTTTGTAATCTACGCCCCAAGATTACATTTTTAAACCCTTTATCAGGTATATTATAAAGGTTTTAGCACAATTAAAAAAATTTAAAGATGGCATATATTTTATTATTAGCTATTAGTAATTACAATACTGTACAAAACAGTTCAAAACTAAATAATTTATTAAGTTGTATAAAAAACAGTCTAAAGCATAATATAAATGAGATGTTAATGCTCTTCAAGTTTAGATTGAGGTCGACTTATTTCAGTTGCATTTGACTTGCACGACATTGATGGTGACAGCAATAATTGGTTTGAGCTTTGGTCACAATTAATTGCTTCACAAACGTTTAACATTGAAATTATTTGTTTGAAACTTGGTCGATTTTCGGGTTTATTGTTCCAGCAGGAGTTAATAATATCGCAATATTTTGAAGTAAGCATTTGTGCCTGCTCACGCCATTGCAATTTGTTACCACAACATATTTCCTGAAGAACTTCTGCATTTGACTTTGTACCCCATGGTTTGATACCGTTGTGCCAAATTTCCCAAATGAGAACTCCATATGCATATATATCGCTTTTAAAACTCCATGTTTTTTTTGTCAAAACCTCTGGTGCTGACCATCGAATAGGTACCAAAAAACACGCGTCACTGTGATGAGATCCATTCGTATCTGCCTTTACAGCAAGACCTAGGTCTGAAATTTTCAGGATTGAAACATGGCTGCAATTCAATTTTAACAAGCAATTACGTGCTGCCAAATCACGATGTATTATTCCATGGCTATTGATCGCTTGCATTCCGGCAGCTGCTTCCTTGCTCCATCGTATTTTATCTTTAATACTAACACGACAATTCTGCAGGTATTTGAGAAGCTCTCCTTTATCACATAATTCCATGACAATACAAATCGGAAATTCATCCACCTGTAGACCAAGACATTCTACCACATTATCATGTTTGCACATCATAAGCAGCAAAGCTTCATTAATCAGTGCTTTCCTTTCTTGATCTTTCATTTTGTTTTTGAACTTTTCAATTACCACAGGCATTTTACTATTTGCAACATTACTGTTCTTTATAAATGCCCCTTTATGAACATTAGCAAAAATACCATGACCAATGATATCTCCAATTTCAATATTTTGCACTCGAATTAGAAAATGAGGACGTTGTGCGCCAGAAGATATGATAATTTGTTCACGATTGCGCAGTGATTTTCGCTTCCTAACTGAATCTTCCACTAAGTCTTTAATGCTTAGGTACGGATTTGGACTGCAAGTGGTCCACCCGTATGTATTTCCTGTTGGGATCAAATTAAGTACTAGGTGTTTGTATTCTGTCCCTACTTTGCTGCTTAAAACATATGAAATTTTGACATCATCTTCTTGGTCTGGCATTTTGGCCATTGTCATGCGCACAACAAACTGTCCATCTCTTTGTAAGTATGTTTCGACAAAACTACGGGGCATTGCACCAAAATACCATGATACATTGTCTAAATCTTGTGTGGTTCTTTTATGAATTTCGGTATCGTTTATATCCACCATGGTTTTCCGTAAAGTACATGTTGATTTCTTTCTTACACTGTTAACAATGCGCGAAATAATACTGTTTCCAGATGCCTGTTGCGTGTCTTTTTGGATAGAAAGGCCATCTTGGATTGGTGGATTGATTGGACATGAATTAGCTTTGCGTTCATCTGAGGCTTTGAATGATGATTTTTGTTTCTCCATTGTATTTTTGATTTCTAAGGCTTTTAAAACTAAAATTAGTTAAATTGAAGTTATTTTTTGACCGTTATTTGACATTTGATAAACAGCACTTTGTCGGGTATAACTCCTGAAAAAAGGGCTTTTCGGGAAAGTGCAAAAAGTCAGCGAATTTTGTGAAACTTTTTGATTGATAGGTCATTAAATTTTTAGATTTGGGGGATGAAACTTGATGAACATTTAAACATATTTGTTTACAACTCCTGAAAATGGGTTGATCTGGAAAAAATCTGGATCTGGTATGCAATTAAATTTTAAACAAAAGCAATCGGTTATGAGTTGCTTGGAAAACGTAACAAAATGCATTTAAAAGTTAGCAAGTAGTGATTACACACATTTAGGTAGTCACTTTGAACATTAATACGTGGATCAATTTGATATTGTAGAAAATTGTATGGAAACATATTGACATACTATTGGTTAATGACTTCTGGCCGCCATCCGCGAAGGGCAGGGCAGTCAGACCTTCGGAGCAGGGAATGGTCAATGGTATTTTAGAGGCCGTTTTCCGTTTACATCCAGATTTCGTGTTTGTAATCCAAAGAGCAAAATGTGGCTGCAAAATACGTCAAACGAAGCTAGACAGTTTCAGAAACCCATCCTACAGTTCTATATCATGCACCAAATGTTTGTTGGCCTGAAACAATAGCTCTACATGACAGCCTCAGGGCCTAGCCGATTGCACCTATTACTTAGTAGAAGGCCCATGGCCGAAAAGACTAGCTCAGCCTCTGAGGATGACCTGGGGTGAGATAAAATGCTGAGGGCTGTGGAGTGGATGACATTTGGCTGAGCCACCAGAGCAGCTCTCTCCGTATCCAGATTGCCCTTACTTTTTCGCCCATTGTTTCAGGGGATTGGTCTCTGCAATTGGACTTACCATCGGTGCTTGGCAAATTGAGAATAGGATTAAGAAAGCCCCCAAAGCACTGTCTTCATGGGTCATGGTGGTGTTGAGAGAGAGTAGGGTCTTTGCGTGGTTGACTGCCGATCCTTGGCATAGTAGCTTTAGAGCCAGGGGCATAACCTTCTCATGACGCAAAGAAGTCCATGACGCTGTGACGCAAAGAGGTCCTTGAATTCATCCAGATGCTCCATATGCCACCCTTCTGGATCCTTTATAGCAGGCTCTGTCAATGCGATCTGGGGTTAAGCGTACCCCATCCTTTATTTTATTTGTTTTTGATTATTAAAATGATTATTATTTTATTTTATCGTTTATTTATTTTTATTTAAAATTTATTATTAAAACACAGTCACTTGAAGGACAAAATAACAATAAGAAAACAATAATATAAAATTATTGTGGTTTCGACTCGGAACAATGCGAGTCAGGGAATTGAACCCCGGCCTTGTGGTTGCTAGCCATAAATTCTAACCACTAGACCCTTAATGATGTCTAAACGATTTAAAACAGCCAAATGCCTATTATTTACATCGTCACTGCATTATGAATTTAGCTTAAAATAATTAATTAATTTCATAATTATTTTTATATATTTTTTATGTTTCATGATCCAGGCAGTAAAGCTCCCAGCAAGTGTTATATATTCGACTCCAATGCCTGCTGGGGACCATACTGTTGAGGCATATTCGAGCTGTGGACGTATGTAGATGGTGAATGCTCGGGTGAGTAGCTTAGGGTTATCCCTTCCCCGAGTGTACCCACGAGGGGTTGGGATAGAAGGGGAAGGGGGAAATCAACTTTTCGCCCTCTTTCACGTGGGCATGCTTAGAAGGCTGTACAACACAGTGGGGGCCGGGAAAATACGTACATTCATCAAGGACCGGCTTATTGACATACTGCAAAAACACCCACATTCAGCAGCTCATAGAAGGCCCATTCCACCGCCATTCGACGCGTCTGGGTCTCAGCTTTCCAATGGTGCTCTCCGATTGGCTCTACGGCAACAACAGCTCGAGAAATGGGCAATTTTCTGATGGTCATTTTTGCCAAATCTGCCATTTTTCCGCGTTTAGCGGACCATTGCCTGGCTCTGGGACTAGGTGGGGGGCTGAGACTTGGTGCGTCCTTCTGGGGCCATCCTGCACTCCAAAGCATGCATACGTTTTATACTTCTAGAAAACCATAAAATCGCATGTAAATGTTAATGCATTAAAATGGATGAAAATATGTCTCCAATCAACTGTAAATGGACATAAAAAGAAAATAGCGTTTTTTGGGTTTACCCATCCCTGGTTTACTTTTTCTGTCGGACTTTTTTTAAATTAAAGCTACAACAGTTTTGCATAAAATGAATTGGTTATCTTTCAAACTTTCAAATAAAATATTTGAAAAAAAATGGATTGACTGATGCCAATTTTTTGCTTTCTGGCCTACCCAGGAGTCTGATGTTTTTGAGATGAATTAAGTAATCCTTCAAGGCAAGATTGAGTAAGGAGGATCTCGGACAATGTGATGCATTTACTCCTAGACTAGAGTGTCCTCATGATTCTTCTTGAGTTGTTTGCTTTTGTGTAGTGACCTAA
This sequence comes from Ptycholaimellus sp. GST1_10, assembly GCA_030248095.1. Lineage (NCBI taxonomy): Eukaryota > Metazoa > Nematoda > Chromadorea > Chromadorida > Chromadoridae > Ptycholaimellus > Ptycholaimellus sp. GST1_10. The sequence goes on along the minus strand of JASANA010010687.1, from coordinate 1,745 downwards.
AACAGTCTCTGCACAGCCCTTTTTGAAAAATATTCTTTAGATTCCAATCATCTCCACTTTTCAATGTTTAAACGCTCAAAAATTGCTCAAAAATTAAAATAAGTGAAATTAATTTTAGACAGTTTGGCTCTACCCTGGGAGCTGTTTTTAAGGCATACAGGGTGATCGGGATGGTTCTTGTCATTTGGTTAAGGCACTGTATCTCAGCTTAAACAAAACTCTGTGAGCTCATTTTTGTTTCATAGGTACATCTTCCTTTACTTATGGACCAAAAATCAGGCTCTAACTCGCAACCACACTAGAATTATGGTCATAAATGTTAAATGAGTCTGAAATTCTGACAGTCTTTTTTTTGCTTGATTGAAAGTCAGCCAATTTTGCACAATATCTGTGATGATACTAGCCACCCTTCCCAGCCCATTTCCAAATCAGAGTGTCGATATTTGGACGATTTCCAAAACCACCAAGGGGCCATCGTTTGCCTCCACCGATTTGGACAGACAAATGCTCAAATTCACCAAGCACTGTCTTTGCGGAACCTGTCATGGCAACCTGTCAAAACGCACCTTCCGGATACTCATTCACCAGCACAACCAGCAGACTCCAACCGTTAGCACACGCGCCCTCAAGAAGGCCAGCCCCCAAATCTCCATCAAATCACTCGAGACCGCCTGGGTGCATAGAACCATCTTTTCAATGATGTGAAAGCTGGTGCTGCAGATATGGACTCAAAAATTTCAAAATTTCTGGTGTCAGACAATCCACTCCCCAGCGATGAGCAGAAGCTGAAGAGATGGCAGCGGCTGCCCCATCTCATCCGCCGCTCCAGCAACAGTGGCATCGACAACGTTGTCTTCTATGATGAGGAGATCTTCCGCATTCAGGCCTCCACAGAGCCCAGAACAGTCAAGACATGAGCCGGATGAAGAAACGCCACGTTGCCCATGCATGGACTTTCGTCACTCCAAAGGGCAAGTCTGTGGTTTCTCAACCATTTTCAAAAGTAAGCACAGATTTGGACTCGCTATATATGACTTGTGAACAAAACAAGTATATGGCGCAGAGCGCAATAGGTGACCGCGGAGCTTATGCCCCATAACTTCCCAGGCAACCTTGTACCAGGTATTAATGCTCTCAATAGTGTAGTGTTTATGTTGTATTTAATACTCATTTTTTGCATTTTTAGATGAATAATGTTTATTAGTTGCATTTAAGGTCCATTGCACTTGTTTTATTAGTAAGACCAGAATATATTCAAATAGTAAAATGCAAAAATAATAGAAAGATGGGCAAGCATGGGTTGAAATATAGTATCCCAAAGTAGAATGCAGTATGTGGAGAGGAATAGGATTAGCGGGGCAAGGTGTTCATGGGAATGTGGCCACAGTTTGTACAGGGGTGGTTCAGTTGGCCCATTCCTATTCGGCAAAACCTGGTTCCTGTAGAGCATCCACCACGCCAGCAGAAGCAGAGGACTGAAATTGAGAAATAAAAGAATTTTGATATTATTCCTGATAAATTTAGTTTTTACCCAGTGCCATAGCTGATGTAAGGGCCAACACCTTCAGTGCAAAGGCAGCATCAAACTCCTTCAATGATACATCATCAAGAAATGGATTGAAATTGAGGTACCCACTTTGTAGTGAGCTTTGGCCTTGAGGTAGACATCCAGAGAAGCTTTCTGGACCAGCTGTGAAATATCTTTGGTTTTGTCCCAGGCTGAGTTGATGAGCTCTTTGGTGTCA